>CM061131.1:91796148-91871156 GCA_030789695.1 Scilla litardierei | reverse complement strand
CTTGGATTTTTATCCTTGGTGCCTGGTGGTCTGCCTCTTTCTGTTGAGGTGCAGCCACTTCTACTACTGGTGGATTGCATCCATCCTTTGGGATGTCAATCCTAGCTGGAGTATTTGCAGCAGGAATGTGTGATCTGACAATCTTCTGGTTATCAGTAAACGAATCCGGTAATCTATGAACTGTGTCCTGGATATGTAAGATCTTCATGATCTCATCATCACATTGTTTTGTTACCGGATCGTAGTAGGTCAGACTTTTTGTATCCCACATTAACATTTGCTTTGCGTTAGACTTTTCAATGTCTAGGCCCATTTTGGGGAAATAAGTCTCATCAAAGTCACAGTCTTCAAGACGTGCCTTAAAAGCATCTCCCATTTGGGGTTCTAGGTATCTTATAATGGAGGATGAGTCAAACCCTACATAAATACCTAGTCGACGTTGAGGGCCCATCTTGGTCCTCTGGGGTGGTGCAATGTGGATATAAACTGCGCGGCCGAAGATTCTCAAGTGAGAGATGTTCGGCGGCGTTCCAGATGCAAGTTGCATTGGAGATAGACTCTGACCTCCAGAGGGTCTTATTCTTATTAGTGATGCAGCATGCAAAATTGCATGTCCCCATGCATCCATCGGCAACTGGGATTTCATTAGCAATGGACGTGCAATCCATTGGAGTCTTTTAATTTGCGACTCAGCTAACCCATTCTGGGTGTGAACATGCTGCACCGGATGTTCAATTTCTATTCCTGTTGCCTGGCAATATTCTTGAAATGACTGAGAGGTAAATTCCCCCTCATTATCCAGACGTATTTTCTTTATTTGATTGTCTGGAAAATGCGCCCGCAACTTTATTATTTGTGCCAAGAGCTTTGGAAAAGCTAAGTTGCGGGTTGAAAGTAGACACACATACGAGTATTTCAAAGATGCATCAATTAGTACCATGAAGTACTGGAAAGGCCCACTTGGGGGTGGATAGGTCCACATATGTCTCCGTGTATTCTTTCGAGGAAGCTAGGAGACTCGATATCCACTTTAAGTGGTGAGGGCCTTGTTATTAATTTTCCCTTGAAGCAGGATACACAAGGGAATTCTCCCTTTTGAAGAATCTTCTGGTTCTTCAGGTTATGCCCATGGGATTGTGATAAGATGCGATTCATCATCACAGATCCGGTGTGGCCAAGTCTATCGTGCCAAAGTAAGAATTTGGCTGATGTCGGGCACTTCAGGTGCTCCGTCAGGTTTGCTTCCTCGCTCCGAATTTTTGTATGGTAGAGGCCCGATGAAAGGCTCTCAAAACTTTTAAGTATGGTTTTAACTCCATTTTCTTGAGACGTTACATATAGTAATTCATTTTTTTACATTTGATGTTTCCAAATGGAATCTGTTAAGACGGATATCTTTGAAACTTAGTAAGTTTCGCTTGGAATTCGGAGAGTAAAGTGCATCTTTAGTTTTTATTTCTGTTCCTTTGAGGAGCAACAAGGTTGTATTCCCAGAACCTTCAATTATGTCCGATGGCCCTGAAATTGTATTTACAGGGATCTTATACGGTATAATGCTATGGAAGTAGCATTTGTGCTGAAGGATCGTATGTGTTGAAGCACTGTTTACCAAGCAGTCATGAGAGCATCCCATCTAAAAAGACAAGTGAACATTTGCATTCAGAAAAACTAAATTTTATTCAACAGAAATCAAATTACATCAAAAAAAGCTCTCATAAGATAAATTGTTCTGAATAAAATGCTAAGATAAATAAGGTAGGCTAATCAAGCATGTCATCTGATTCGAAGTCTTTTACTGTGAACTTGACTGCATTGTTCGCAACCACCAGGTTTGATTCAGCATTCTTTTTCTTGCTTTGTCTATAAAGCTCCTGGAAATGCAGAGGGGTCCTATACACTCTGGACAAGTGGCCTTTCATGCCACAGCTATGGCACTGGTCTTCCCAATCCCTCTTGGGTGGGGATGCATCATTTTTCTTGTTGTCATTCCTGCGCCAGCTGAACTTGCGCTTCCCTTCATTCTTTCGCTGCTACTGTACATGGCCCTTGGCTTTATTCTGTTGTCCCCCTTTCTGTGGTCTTTCTTTTCTTTTATTATCTCTCTTCTTTTTGAAGGAAGAGGAATGGTGAGCTTCTGGTAGAGGGGCAGTGCCGGGAGGGCGCATATTGTGAGTGGCGAGAAGAAGCTCTTTGTTTTGCTCTTCCATGAGTAAACATAACAGCAGCTCAGAATACTTGGTGAACTTGCGTTCACGGTATTGTTGCATGAGTATCACATCTTTTTCATGGAAAGACGTATACGTCTTTTTTAGCATGCGATCTTCTGAGACTTTCTCACCACACAACTTCAGGCGTGAGGTGACGCTAAAAAGTGCTGAGTTGTATTCAGTAATGGACTTAAAATCCTGCAGTCTCAGGTTCTCCCACTCATATCGTGCCCTTGGGAGTATAACATCTTTCTGATGTTTATACCTTTCCTCAAGGGCAGTCCATAGCTCAAGTGGATCTTCGACCGTAAGGTATTCAGCCTTTAAGGTCTTGTCCACATGGCGGCGAATATAGATGATGGCTTGCGCCTCATCTATATCGCTAACATTTTCTTTTTCTGTCACAGCAGCAATGAGTGACTTTGCCCACAGGTGAAACTTTACATCTAGCTGCCAGCTTAAATGGTTTCTACCTGATGCATCCAGCACTTCGAAATCAACGCTTGTAATTTTAGCCATTTATCTAGCAGAGCACAAACATGCATGAATTAATATTTTAATCAAAGAAAACATTTTCATGCGGAGGCAATATTTAATGAAAAGCTAAATGCGTGGATCGGCCAGTCCCACAAGAAAAAGTCCAAAGTCTATACAGTCCAAATTATACAATTTGCAGCTTTAAAAGGAAAATACAACTTTGGAAACCCCGTGGGTCCCATGTGATATCTCCAGCTTCAAATGTGGCCTCTGTCTCCATGGAAGTTGGTCTTCTTTCTTTGATATTTACATAAATTCCTCACTACAATTTCTCTCAAAAATAAAAGAAAAGTGCGGGAAATAAACTATGGGACTTAAACAGTCGATCCAAAAACCACATTTAGCCATTCACGTAGACATATTGTGCTCATCAACATTTTCATTCACAGACATCGCAGGCAGTTATATTCGTATGAGAATAAGACATTTAATCACTTAATAATTATTGGACCACTGGGCAACGTCATACACCGTTAGGTTAGGTGACTAACGGCAGAGCAATCGCAGGATCTTCCTAATTATTAAGCTTTAAATATAATGCACAATCACGCATATAATATCCACAGAATCTGCCAGTGATGTAAAGCATGTAAAGATGATTTTTACAGGAAAAAAAATCATTACGATGCACGGGTTGTATAGAAAATGGGTTTAAGCAATCAAATTGAATAAGAGCCCAAAGTTGACATTTTCGTTGTAGAAGGAAAATGGTTTTCCTTTTTAAATCATCCCAAATAACCCCCAAAAGTCCCCAATAAACCCTTATATGCCTGATAATTGCCCCATAATGTACCGTGACTTTTCACGAATTTATAGGCCCTTAAACGCCCTTGTTAAATTAAATTTGGATACAATAAGCCTTTTAAAGCTTATTTTTAGCCCCTTTAATAGTAATTTGCCCCTTTTCCAATTTTTTTGAAATATGGTCTGTGGACCTGAAGCCCGCAGCGTGGTTGCGAGCTTCAGGCCCGCAGTCACAATCTGTTTTTTTATGGAAAAGTGGTCTGCTGGCCTGAAGCCCGCAGGGTTGCTGCAGGCTTCAGGCCCGCAGTCTGAATTTATTTTATTATTTTTTTCGAAATGGGCTTCAGGCCCATTATTATTGAGGGGCGGTGGCTAGGGTTAGCCGCTGCCGCCCCTCACTGCAGCACCGGAGGAGCCCCCCTTCAGTGGGGTTTGTGGCGGCGCCGCCCCTCAGGCAAAAACTGTGGCCGCCCCCCGCTTCAGGCGGGGGCTGGGGGGGCGAACCGCCCTGTGGGCGGTGATAGAGGGTGCCAACCGCTTCAGGCGGGGGGGCTGGGGGCACGAAAAAGCCCTACGGGCGGTGACAGAGGGCCGCCCCCCCCCCGCTTCAGACAGGGGGCAGGGGCGTGAACCACCCCTTCGGTCGGTCGACAGAAGGCTGCCCCCTGCTTCAGGCAGGGGGGGCAGGGGCGTGACGACAGAAGCCCCCCCCCCCCCCCCCCCCCCGCTTCAGGCGGGGGGCAGGGGCGTGAACCGCCCCTTTGGGCAGTCGACAGAAGGAAGCCCCCCGCTTCAGGCGGGGGGGGCAGGGGCGTGAATCGCCCCTTCGAGCGGTCCACAGAAGGCCGCCCCTGGCTTCAGGTGGGGGGCAGGGGCGTGAACCGCCCCTTCGGGCAGTCGACAGAAGGCCACCCCCGCTTTAGGGGGGGCAGGGGCGTGAACCGCCCCTTCGGGCATTGACAGTAGCCGCCCCCCGCTTCAGGCAGGGGCATTGGGGCATGAAAACGCCCTACGGGCGGTGACAGAGCCCCCCCCCCCCCCCCCCCCCCGCTTCAGGCGGGGGGCAGGGGTGTGAACTGCCCCCTTCGGTCGGTCGACAGAAGGCCGCTCACCGCTTCAGGTGGGGGACAGGGGCAGTCGACAGAAGGCCGCCCCGGCTTCAGGCGAGGGGGCAGGGGCGTGAACCGCCCCTTTGGGCGGTCGACAGAAGGCCGCCCCCTGCTTCAGGTGGGGGGGGGCAGGGGCGTGAACCGCCCCTTCGGGCGGTCGACAGAAGGCCACCCCCCGCTTCAGGCAGGGGGGCAGGGGCGTGAACTGCCCCTTCGGGCGTCGACAGTAGCTGCCCCCGCTTTAGGCAGGGGGGTTGGGGCGTGAACCGACGGCCCCTCGCTACAGGCGGGGGGTGGGGCGGGGCGTGGAGTATTACGGATGGGGGGTTTGGCCGGTGGCAAGGCCACCGACAGGCTCAAACTAGGGTTTATACAACATAAAACCCTAAAAATTTGATTTTTGGGACGAAAAATTCGTCGTTTTTAGGCGATCTAGCAAATCCCCGTATCGATCTGACGAGATCTAGGGGTAAAACAATCATACGTATGATTAAAAACAACGTTTTTAGTGATTTTACCTCTATATCCGCCCTCCGGATATAGCGACGGTTGAACGAAGCCCTACGCGGACGACGACGCTCGATTGAGGAAGCCTTGCACCGTGCACGTGGATCTCATGTCACGCCCCGTTCCCCAAAATACCCGGCATCTAAAATTTTTTTCCAAGTATCCTGAAGGGTGAGGGTGATGAGAGAGGAAAAGAAAGAGAAAGGAGAAACTGAACAAGCAGGCCATTGCGCATATGCTGGGATATTACAAGTGAAGCTCCACAATAATATTAAACAACCTCATGAATAAAATAGAACAACAACAACATAACATAAATATAACAACTTCCATTTATACACATAACTCAAGTACACCACTACATATACACCGTCATTCTCCGCCTCCCAAGACAACCATATCACACCACAAGACAACTCACACCAAGTGCTACCCCTGAACCCAACTCCAAGTCACCTCCAACCAAGCGGAACCTGCTACCTGAAAAATGGGGAGGAGCACGTCAATGCGTGCCCCAGTAGGAACCAACTTTGGTTTGGAACTCCGTTTTAAGGTTATCAAATCATAAGGCAAGCAAGAGAAATAGAGCATGTAACTAAGTGATATAATGAAAATTAAATAGTTAAAACAAGGAAATCATACCTGCTGACCAATGTCGAGTTACTGCAAGAAAAGGGTTAGCACGAATAATAATAATAACAACGCAAGTATTCAAGCAAACACTATCTGATAAGATAAGTACAAGTGCCTGTGGTAAGACACAGAGTCACAAAGAAGCAGGCAAGTGAAGGAGAAGTGTTGCCAACAGAAGGAGTAACCTGCCAAATTCTTATTTTATTATTTTATACCTTAATTAATTGGAAATTGGGTAAACTGTGTGATACCAGGACCTAGACTTCACCCCAAATTTGGGGTGAATATAGCACACGGTACAGTGGACACGGGCACTGTACAACACCGGGCCTCTCATCTCCTCCGTCCCTGGCAGGAGTGAGGCTATCCACATATAACCCAACCTCCGTATGACCCCTCAATTCCCGGTAAAGGCGAGTGGGTATAGGTATCCCCTCCACTCCCAGTAAAGGCGAGTGGGTATAAGCTTCACACATCACATAATCATCTCCCAACTTCACAGTCCAGGCCTCATATCCACAATTTACTCAAATCCCACTTAAAACCCGGGTTCTGCTAACTCACCCTCATTAGAGAGGATTGATATTTAGTCAATTTTATAAGTTAACATCATAAGTTACACGTTAGGGGTCTTGATGGCATGGGTATGTACATATCGCCTCATCTGCCCATCATCAGACATATGGTCATGCACTCACGTGACATGTCCTCTATCACAACACATCATCCACTCACAGTTTCAATGTATCCATGCCATTCAAGCCTCTAACTCTATCAATTATCAATGTGGTTCAAGGCCAACACTAACACATACATGTTTCTCAAATTACTGGATATTGTCTTCATTGAGGCATTTCATCGAACACCTGACGGGCGTCATTCATATCAAAGCAACACAATAACATTTACATGTGCCAAGGGCATGAACATTCATCTCACCATACAACCATATTAAGCAAGAATAACGATGGCCAATTAACAACAATTAATGAATAAGAAAAGCACTTAATGAATTCAGCTTGCTGAAATTGCAAGAGCAACCATAAAGATCAACACATTTCATTTATTTCTCTTAAGAATTTGACAAACTTTATAAATGAAAGTTGAAGATATGGCAGTTATGGATTTAAAGATAAAATATCATGGAAAAATATGAATTATATGATTTATGGTGAATTAATTGGTGAAGTGTGTCAATTCTATTTTTCAGATAGATTTCAGGGTCTGTATTGGAAGCCAATTTTGAGCATGTTGAAGGCAGAAATTCAAAATATAAATAATCTGATGAATTTTTATAAAAACTTGGTAGCTTTCCAACAAGATCAAGATCATAAAATTCCAAGATGTGTGCAGGTGGTTATGCCAATTTTGCTAAACTGTGTCAACACTGAAATTCAAACAGACATATTGTAAAGATGGATTTATTACTCCTAATTTCTGAATTGAAACTATGTCAAATTCTATATGATTTTGGGGTAAAACTTCAAGATCTACAAGCTCATATTTTTTCAAAATCTGATTCGAGCTACAGTAACTAATATTACAGAAATAACACACAACCAAATTTCAGGATTTTAAAGGAGATAGTTTTGTTAAGAATTTCAAGGGATACTTTGTAAAATTGAACCATGGCTCATGAAATTTCACCATCTCTAATTCATATCAAGTAAAACATGCTATAAAAACATAGTTGCAAGAATAAAGGAGTGGAATTCCAAATCCAAGAGATCCCTACCTCAAAAGCTTAATTCCTCTTCTCTTTCTCTTCCTCTTCCTCTTCTTCTTCTTCTTTTTTTGGCTAAAGGAATTTTGGCCAACCTAAGAGGGGATGGGGATATGGGAGAGGGAGATGGAGGAAATTAGAAAATAAATGGAGTAATAAGGATAAGGGAAGAAAAGAGAAGAAAAGAGAAGAAAGGAAAAGAAAAGAAGAGAAGAGAAGAGAGAATTCTAGAATAGTTTTAGCATGGCTTATCCCATAAGCCATGTTATTTATTAAATGACCAAACTACCCCTTACATATTCAAGTATTTACAAGTATGCCATTACTTTATGTACACACCACTTTAGTATGTACGCACAGCAGTTTTAGTCAAAAAGACCGTTTTACCCCTGACCTTTCTAAAAATTTACGGGGGTTGCCATTGACCCCTAACCCCTTTCACACTTCCATGGCTCTCCCTACACACACCCATGCTCATCCATGATGCACACATGCATCACACACACATGTCTAGCACATTCTTGTTGTTTTGCACCGACGACGTCTTTCGCACTTCTCCGCATTCACACGTCGCATTCACTTCCCTTAGCCACGTATTACGGCCTAATCCCCCTTGCACTATGTCACATACATCGATATTTACGCTTATTTCATGCCCATGTATGCATCGTAGGTAGAAATACCACGCGTGTTCAGTAGAATACACGTATAATGCAAGATAGGGCATGACATCTCCCGTCTCCTTTTGCCTTTGCAACGAACGAAAAATTTGTGGAAAAAAAATTTAGAGGCTCGTGCTGATAACGTGTTATGAATAAAATACTGGGGGAGGAGCCCCCAGCTCTTTATTTATAGGCAATTGGGGAGAATACAAATATGGGCTACAATGATATGGGCCTATCTCTAGGATAGCCCAGAATCTCAACCAACTACGGTTAAATAACCGTTCACAACAAGGACCAAAAATCATATTATTTAATAAAAAGATCTATCTCTTCAAGAAAATATTGAAAATAGGCTCGAGGTCAGAAAAATCCGCAAAAATGTCCACTGAAACAGAGAGATCGGCATCTTCAACTAAAAAACATAAGTGAATACAAACTTAGGCTTTAAAAATCATCATTTAATTAAAAGATCCATATCCTAAATTAAATATATAAAATCACATCGAGCTCAGAAAAATCCGCAAAAATGTCCATTGGAAACTGGAGATCGCCATCTTCAACTTAAAAATAAGAGAAGATAAACTTAGGCTATAAAAATCATTCTTATTACAATTGAGGGATGTTTTTGAATTTGTCACATGTGGCAATGTCACCTTGCCACATGGGACAACTTCCATATCTTCTCGAAAATACAGAAAATAACTTCGAGCTAAGTAAAATACACAAAAATGTCCGTTTGAACCGGGAGATCGCCATCTTAAACAGCAGACAAAATTAGGCAATAAAAATCATTTCATTTAATATAAACATACATATCTTACATAAAATGTAGAAAATAACCTGTAGCTCAGAAAATCGACAAAAATATCCGTTGGAACCGGGAGATCGACATCTTCATCTGAAAAATAAGAAAAGCCAAAATTAGGCAAAAAATCAAATGATTTAATAAAAAATCACACCCAAATCCAAAACACCCAAAATCACACCCCAATCAAAAAAAGCAAAAAAACCAAGACAATATACACACTCAAACCCACCCTTCTCATTTTCACTCTTGTACTCATCGAAACACACGTGTGGGTCCCGCGTCCTGATTGTGTGGGTTGGTTTTTGGGGTTTATTTCTATCTATTATACATTTGAGGCAGCAACCTTTGTCACCGTTACAAGCTGACTGCGACAAATGTCACATCGTCCCACTTGGCAAAAAAACACCACCACTCTTACATGTTTGCATGTTTGCCATCCCATTCATCCCACTTTGCGAAAAAACCCATAAACCCTCCTAAACTCACATAATTGCATCTTTGGCATATGGTCTTTTTCCCTTGTAAACCCAAAGGTTTTTGGGTTTACCCTTCTACCCGCCGACGATACCGACACACACCCCCCACTTCTCGCTCCTTTTCGATTGTGTGCATTCACCGCATCATGTTCGTCAGGTTGTTTCCTTACGCCATGCACTGCGTGCACCGGCTATTTCTAGTATCATTTAATCAAAAGATCCATATCTTCCATAAAATATAGAAAATAGCTCTGATCACAGAAAAATCCGCAAAAATGTCTATTGCAAGATGGAGATCGACATTTTCAACTGAAAAAAATTAGAGAAGACAAAATTAGGCCAAAATGATATCATTTAATTAAAATATCCATATCTTGTAGAAAATACAAAAAATAGACCTGAGCTCAGAAAAATCAACAAAAATGTCTGTTGGAACAAAGAAATAGTCATCTTCAACTGAAAAATAATTGAAGACAAAATTATGCCAAAATCATATCATTTAAATAAAAGTTCCATATCTTCTCGAAAATACAGAAAATAACTTCGAGCTAAGTAAAATACACAAAAATGTCCGTTTGAACCGGGAGATCACCATCTTAAACAGCAGACAAAATTAGGCAATAAAAATCATTTCATTTAATATAAACATACATATCTTACATAAAATGTAGAAAATAACCTATAGCTCAGAAAATCGACAAAAATATCCGTTGGAACCGGGAGATCGACATCTTCATTTGAAAAATAAGAAAAGCCAAAATTAGGCAAAAAATCAAATGATTTAATAAAAAGATCCGTATCTCCCTAAAAATATAGAAAATAGCCTCGAGGTCAAAAAATCCGCTAAAATGCCCGTTGGAACTAGGAGATCGCTATTATCAACTAAAAAATTAAGAGAATATAAAATTAGGCCAAAAGCTCATATCATTTTATAAAAATGATCCATATCTTCCATAAAATGTTGAAAAATAACCCCTAAATAAGAAAAATCCGCTAAAATGTCAGGTTGAACCTGGAGATAGCAATCGGCAATTGAAAAAAAAGAGAAGACAAAATTAGGCTATAAAAATAACATCATTTAATAGAAAGGTCTATATCTTATAGAAAATGTAGAAAATAAACCGTATTATAGAAAAATCCGCTTAAATGTCTGTTGGAACTGGGAGATCGACATCTTCAACTAAAAAAAGAGAAAACAAAATTAGGCCAACTAATCATAACATTTAATAAAAAGGTCCATATCTTCCAGAAAATGTAGAAAAATTGCCCCAACAGAAGAAAATCAGCAAAAGATCCGTTGAACTGGTAGATCACCATCATCAACTAAAATAAATAAGAATAGACAAACATATGTTATAAAAATCATATCATTTAATAAAAAGATCCATATCTTCCATAAAATGTAGAAAATAGCACCGAGCTCATAAAAATCCGCTAAAATATCCGGTGGAAACGGGAGTTCGCCACCTTGTACTGAAAAATAAGAGAAGACAAACTTAGGCCAAAAATCATATAATTTAATAAAAAGATCTATATCTTCCAGAAAATTTAGAAAATAGCCCTGAGGTTAGAATAATCTGCAAAATATCCGTTAGAAAAGGGAGATCGACACCTTCAACTTAAAAAATAAGATAAAACAAAATTAGGCCAAAAATTCATATCATTTAATAAAAAGATCCATCACTTCCCAAAAATATAGAAAATTGTACCGATCTCAGAAAAATCCGCAAAAATGTCTGTTAGAATCGGGAGATCGACATCTTCAACTCAAAAAATAAGAGAAGACAAAATTAGGTACTAAAAATCTTCTTAATTAATATAAAGATTCATATCATACAGAAAATGTAGAACATAGCTTTGAGCTCAGAAAAATCCAAAAAATTGTCTGTTGGAACCGGTAAATCGTCATCTTCAACTAAAAATAAGATAATAAAATTTTGGCCAAAAATCATATCATTTTATTAAAAGGTCCATATCTTCCAGAAAATTTCGAAAATAGCCCCGAGGTCAAAAAAATCCGAGAAAATGTTCGTTGGAACCGAGAGATCGTCAT
The DNA here is from genome assembly GCA_030789695.1 of Scilla litardierei. NCBI lineage: Eukaryota > Viridiplantae > Streptophyta > Magnoliopsida > Asparagales > Asparagaceae > Scilla > Scilla litardierei. Next base: position 91,859,694 of record CM061131.1, on the reverse strand, counting down.
CTTCAACTGAAAAATAAGAGAATACAAACTTAGCCTAAAAATCATATCATTTAGTAAAAAGATTTATATCTTCTATGAACTTTTGAAAATAGTTCGGAATCGAGAAAAATCCGCAAAAAAATCTGTTGGAACGTGGAGATCAACATCTTCAACTGAAAAATAAGAGAATAAAAAATTAGGCTTAAAAATCATTTCATTTAATATAAAGATTCATTCCTTACAGAAAATTTAGTAAATATCGCGGAGCTCAGAGAAATCCCTTAAAATGTCCGTTGGAAATGGGGGATCGCCATCTTTAACGAAAAAATAAGAGACGACAAAATTAGGTCAAAAAATCATGTAATTTAATAAAAAGATACATAACTTCCTTAAAATGTATAAAAAGAGTCCAGAACTTTGAAAAATCCACAACAATGTACGTTGGACACGAGAAATCACCATTTTCAACTGAAAAATAAGAAAAGACAAAAATTAGGCTATAAAAATCATATCAACTAATTTAATGATTCATGTCTTAAAGAAAATGAAGAAAATAACCTGGAGCATATAAACATCAGCACTAATGTCCGTTGCAACCGGGAGATCTCCATTTTCAACTTAAAAATAAGAGAATATAAATTTAGGTCAAAACTCATGTCATTTAATAAAAAGATATGTAACTTCCAAAAATAGAAAAATAGTGCCGAGCTCAGAAGAATCGGCACAAATGTCTGTTGGAACCGGGAGATCGTCATTTTCAACTGAAATAAGAGTGGACAAAATTAGGCGAAAGAAACCGTATCATTTAATAAAAAGATCCATATCATCAATAAAATGTAGAAACTAGCTCCGAGCACAAAAAAGTCTCCAAAAATGTCTGCTGGACAGGGAGATCGTCATCTTCAACTGAAAAATAAGAGAAGATAAAATTTGGACAAAATGATATCATTAAATAAAAAGATCCATATCTTCCATAAAATGCAGAAAATAGCTCCGAGCTAAGTAACATCCGCAAAAATATCCGTTGAAACAGATAGATCACCATCTTCAACTGGAAAATAAGAGAAGACAAAAATTATGCAAAAAATCATATCATTTTATAAAAAGATGCACATCTTCCAGAAAATACAGAAAATAGATCTTTGCTAAGTAAAATCCGCAAAAATTTCCGTTTGAACCGGGAGATCACCATCTTCAACTGAAAATAAGAGAATACAAAATAAGGCTATAGAAATCATATAATTGAATATAAAGATTTATATCTTACCTAAAATGTAGAGATAGATTGGGTGCAGAAAAATCCGCATAAACATCTGTTGGAACCGGGAGATCGCCATCTTCTTCTAAAATATAAGAGCAGACCAAATTAGGCCCAAAATCAAATGATTTAATAAAAAGATCCATATCTTCCAGAATATGAAGAAAATAGCCTCGAGGTCAAAAAAATCTGCAAAACTGTTCGTTGGAATTGGGAGATCGCCATCTTCAGCTTTAAAAAAAAATAAGAAAATACAAAATTAGGCCAAAAAATCATATGATTTAAATAAATAACCCATTTCTTCCATAAAATGTAGAAAAATATCTCCGAGGTCAGAAAAATCTTCAAAAATAACTAAAAAAGAGAAGATAAAATTAGGCTAAAAATACTTTTATTTAATAAAAAGGTCCATATCTTACAGAAAATGTAGAAAATAGCTTGGAGCTCAGAAAAATCCTCTCAAATGTCCGTTGGAACCGGGAGATCGTCATCTTCAACTTAAAAATAGAAGACAAAATTAGGCCAAAAAATCATAATGTTTAATAAAAAGGTCAATATCTTCCAAAAAATGTAGAAAAATTGCCTAAAACTAAGAAAAATCAGCAAAAATGTTTGTTGGAACCGGTAGATTGCTATCTTCAACTGAAAAAATTAGAGAAGATAAACGTAGGGTATAAAAATCATATCATTTAATAAAAAGAAATATTTATTCCATAAAATGTAGAAAATAACACTGAGCTCAAAAAATTCAGTAAAATGTTTGTTATAACCGGGAGATTGCCATCTTCAACTGAAAAATATGAGAAGACAAAATTAAGCTAAAAATAATTTCATTTAATAAGAAGATCAATATCTTCCAAAAACTTTAGAAAATATCTGCGATGTCAAATAAATCCTCAAAAATCTTCGTTAGAATCGGTAGGTCGCCATCTTATACTGAAAAATAAGAGAAGAAAAATTAGGCCTAAATTTATAAATTTATATCATTTATTAAAAAAATTCATATCTTTCAGAAAAAGTAAAAAAAAATGCCCCGAGCTATGAAAAATCTTCAAAAATGTCCGTTGCAACCGGCAGATCGCCATATTCAACTAAAAATATGAGAAGACAAAATTAGGCTACAAAAATCTTGTCATTTAATAAACAGATCCATATCTTTAATAAAACGTAGAAAATAGCCTGAAGCTCAGAAAATTCACAAAAATATTCGTTGAAACTGTGATATCGCCATCTTCAACTTAAAAAATATAAGAAGACAAAATTAGGCTATAAAAGTCACATCATTTAATATAAAGATTCTTATCTTCCAGAAAGTGCACAAAATAACGTCGAGCTCAGAAAAATCAGCAAAAATGTCTGTTGGAACCGGGAGATCGCCATCTTCAACTGAAAAATAAGACAAGACAAATTTAGGCCAAAATATCATATCATTTAATAAAATGATACATATCTTCCAAAAAGTGGAAAACAGTTCGAAACTCAAAAAAATCCGTCAAAATGTACGTTGGAATTGGGATATCGCCATCTTCAACTAAAAAATATGAGACGACAAAATTTGGCTATAAAAGTCACATCATTTAATATAAAGATTCTTATCTTCCAGAAAGTGCACAAAATAACGTCGAGCTCAGAAAAATCTGTAAAAATGTCCGTTGGAACCGGGAGATCACCATCTTCAACTGAAAAATAAGAGAAGACAAATTTAGGCCAAAATATCATATCATTTAATAAAATGATACATATCTTCCAAAAAGTGGAAAACAGTTCGGAACTCAAAAAATCCGCCAAAATGTACATTGGAATCGGGAGATCGCCATCTTCAACTAGAATAAAGAGAAGACAAAATTAGACCAAAAATAAAATCAATTAATAAAAAGATCCATATCGTCTAGAAAATTTAGAAAATAGCCTCGAGGTCAGAATAATCTGCAAAAATATTTGTTGGAACCAGGAGATCGTCATCTTCAGCTGAAAAAATAAGAGAAAACGAAATTTGTCCAAAAAATCATATCATTTAATAAAATGATCCATAACTTTCCGAACAAAGTAGAAAAGTAGCCTCGAGCTCAAAAAAATCAGCAAAAATGTTTGTTGGACCCGGAAGATTGCCATCTTTAGCTGAAAATAAGAGAAGACAAAATTAAGTTATAAAAATCATATCATTAATATAAATATCCATTTCCTATAGATAATGTAGAAATTATCCTGGAGCTCAAAAAAATCCGAACAAATGTCAATTGGAACCGAGAGATTGCCATCTTCAATTGAAAAAAGAGAACACAAAATTGAACCAAAAATCATATCATTTAAATAAAATATCCAAATCTTCCAGAAAAGTTAGAAAATAGTCCCAAGCTAAGAAAAATCCATTAAAAGGTCAGTTGGAACAGGTAGATCTCCATCTTCAACTGAAAAAAAATAATAGAAGATAAATTTAGGCTATAAAAAGCATATCATTTAATTAAAATAATTATCTTTCTTAAAATATAGAAAATAGCACCGAACTCATAAAATTCTGCAAAAATGTCCGTTGGAACCAGGAGATCGCATTCTTCAACTGAAAAATAAGAGAAGGCAAAATTTGGCCAAAATCATATCATTTAATAAAAGATACATATATTCCAGAAAATTTAGAAATAGATCCGAGGTCAGAATAATACAAAAAAACATCCGTTGGAACCTGGAGATCGCCATCTTCAACAGAAAAATAAGAGGAGACAATTTAGGCCAAAATATTATATCTTTTAATAAAATGATACATATTTTCCAAAAAAGTGGAAAACAGTTCGGAACTCAAAAATCTGCCAAAATGTACTATAGAACCGGAAGATCGCCATCTTCAACTGGAATATAAGAGAAGACAAAATTAGGGCAAAAATAACATCATTTAATAAAAAGATCCATATCGTCTTGAAAATTTAGAAAATAGCCTCGAGGTCAGAATAATATGCAAAAATATCCGTTGGAACTGGGAGATCGTCATCATTAGCTGAAAAATAAGACAAAACAAAATTTGGCCAAAAAATCATATCTTTTAATAAAAAGATCCATAACTTTCCGAAAATGTAAAAAAAAGCCTCGAGCTCAAAAAATTCCGCAAAAATGTCTGTTGGACCCGGGAGATTGCCATCTTTAGCTGAAAATAAAAGAAGACAAAATTATGTTATAAAAATCGTATCATTTAATGTAAATATCCATATCTTATAGACAATGTAGAAAATCTCACGGAGCTCAAAAAATCCAAACAAATGTAAATTGGAACCGGGAGATTGCAACCTTCAATTGAAAAAAGAGAACACAAAATTAAGTCAAAAATCATATCATTTAATTAAAATATTCAAATCTTCCAGAAAAGTTAGAAAATAGTCCCAATCTAAGAAAAATCCACAAAAATATCGGTTGGAATGGGTAGATCTCCATCTTCAACTGAAAAAAAATAAGAGAAGACAAATGTAGGCTATAAAAATCATATCATTTGACAAAAAATACTTATCTTTCATAAAATATAGGAAATAGCACCGAACTCATAAAAATCTGCAAAAATGTCCATTGGAACAAGGAGATCACATTCTTCAACTGAAAAAAATAAGAGAAGACAAAATTTGGCCAAAAATCATATCATTTAATAAAAGATACATATATTCCAGAAAATTTAGAAAATAGCCCCGAGGTCAGAATAATACACAAAAAACGTCCGTTGGAACCGGGAGATCGCCATCTTCAACTTAAAATAAAAAAGACAAATTTTGACCATGAAAATTATATCAGTTAATATAAAGTTCCAAATCTCCCAGAATATGTAGAAAATAGCCTAGAGCTCAAAAAATCTGTCAAAATTTCCGTTGGAACCGAGAGATCACCATCTTCAACTGAAAAAATAAGAGAAGACAAAACATAGGCTATAATCATATCATTTAATAAAAGTTCTATATTTTTCCATAAAATATTGAAAATAGCACCGAGCTCAGAAAATTTTGCAAAAATTTCCGTTGGAACCGAGTGATCACCATCTTCAACTGAAAAATACGAGAAGACAAAATTAGGCTATAAAATCATAACATTTAATATGAAGATTCATATCTTACAGAAAATAGTCTCGCGGTCAGAATAATACCCAAAATGTCTATTAGAAACGGGAGATCTCTATTTTCAACTGAAAAATAAAAGAAGAAAAAATTAGGCCAAAAAATCTTATCTTCTAATAAAAGATTCATAGCTTCTCGAAAATGTAGAAAAATAACACTGAGCTCAGAAAAATCCGTAAAAATGTCCCTTGGAACAGCGAGATCGACATCTTCCATCAAAAAAATAAGAGATAATAAAATTAGGTTATAAAAATTATTTCATTTAATATAAAGATTCATATTGTACAAAAATATAGAAAGTAGACATAATCTCAAAAAATCCGCATAAATGTCCATTGGAACCATGAGATCTCCATCTTCAAATTAAAAAAGAGAAGACAAAATTAGGCCATAAAATCATATCATTTCATAAAAAGATACATATCTTCCACAAAATGTAGAAAAATAGTCTCAAGCTAAAAAAATCTACAAAAATGTCAGTTGAAACCGGGGGAGACCGCCATCTTGAACTGTAAAAAAAATAAGAGAATACAAACTTAGGCCAAAAAAATCATTTTATTTAATAAAACGTTCTATGTCTTCTATAATATGTAGGAAATATCACCAAGCTTAAAACAATACGCAAAAAGTCTATTGGAACCAGGAGATCGCCATCTTCAATAAAAAAAGAGAAGACAAACTAGGCTATAAAAATTATATCATTTAATAAAAAGATCCATAACTTTCCAAAAATTTAGAAATTATTCCAGAACTCATAAAAATCCGCAAAAATGTTCATTGAAATAGGGAGATCGCCATCTTCAACTAAAAAATACGGGAAGAAACATTAGGCCAAAAAAATCTTATTATTTAATTAAAAATATATATCTTCCTGAAAATGTTAAAAAATAGCCCCGAGCTTAGAAAATTTGACAAAAATGTCCGTTGGCACCGGGTGATCGCCATCTTCAACTAAATGATAAGAGAAGACAAAATTAGGTTTATAAAAATCATATCATTTAATATAAAGATTAATATCATACAGAAAATGTAGAAAATAGCTCGAAGCACAGAAAAATCCGAAAAAATGTCTGTTGGAACAGGGAGATTGCCATCTTCAACTGAAAAATAAAAGAAGGCAAAAATTAGGTCAAAAATCATATCATTCAATAAAAAGATACATACCTGCCATAAAATGTAGAAAATAGCATCGAGCTTAAAAAAATCTGTACAAATGTCCGTTGGAACCGGGAGATCGCAATATTCAACTGAAAAATAAGAGAAGACAAAATTAGGCCAAAAAATCATTTCATTTAATAAAAAGATTCATATTTACCAGAAAATGTAGACAAATAGTCCAAAGCAAAGAAAAGTTCGCAAATATGTCCGTTGGAACCGGTAGATCGCAATCTTCTCCTAAAAATAAGAGAAGAAAAATATGGGCAATAAAAATCATCTCATTTATAAAAAAAGAACATATCTTCCATAAAAAATAGAAAATAGCACCGAGCTCAGAAAAATCTGCAAAAAATATCAATTAGAACCGGGAGATCACCTTCTTCAACTAAAAAATAAAAGAACGCAAAATTCAGCCAAAAATCAAATCATTTAATAAAAAGATCCAAATCTTCCAGAAATTTAAAAAATAGCCCCGATGTCAGAAAAATTGGCAAAAATGTCCGTTGGAACCGAGAGATCGCCTCTTCAGCTAAAAAAAATAAGAAAAGACTAAATTTGACCGAAAAAATCATAACATTTAATTAAAATATCCTTAACTTCTTGAAAATGTAGAATTATAGCCTCGAGCTCAGAAAAATCCGCAAAAATATCTGTTGGAAACGAGAGATCGCCATCTTCAGCTAAAAAATAAGAGAAGACAAAAATTATGCTATAAAAATCATATCATTAAATATAAATAACCATATCTTATAGATAATGTAGAAAATATACTAGCGCTCAAAAAAACCGCACAAATGTAAATTGGAACCGAGAGATCGCTGTTTTCAATTGAAAAAAGAGAAGACAAAATAGGCCAAATATTAGATCATTTAAATAAAATATCCATATATTCCAGAAAAATTAGGAAAATAGTCACATGCTAAGAAAAAATCGACAAAAATGTATGTTGGAAATGGTAAATCAAATCGCCGTCTTCAACTAAAAAATAAGAGAAGACAAATGTAGGCTATAAAAATCATATCTTTTAATAAACAGATCCTTATCTTTCATAAAATATAAAAAATAGCACCGAGCTCATAACAATCCGTAAAAATGTCCGTTGGAACCGGGAGATCGCCATCTTCAACTGAAAAATAAGAGAAGAAAAAATTATGACAAAAATCATCTCACTAAATAAAAGATACATGTATTCATGAAAATTTAGAAAATAGCCATGAGGTCATAATAATAAGCAAAAATCTCTGTTAGAACCGGAAGATCGCTATCTTCAACTGAAAAATAAGAGAAAACAAAATTAGGCCATAAAAATCATATCTTTAATATAAAGATCCATATCTTACAGAATAAGTAGAAAATAGCCTAGAGCTTAAAGAAACATGCAAAAATTTCCATTGGAACCGGGAGATCGCCATCTTCCACTTAAAAATAAGAGAAGACAAATGTAGGCTATGAAAAATCATATCAACTAATAAAAAGTTATATATCTTCCATAAAATGTAGAAAATAGCACCGAGCTCAAAAAAATCTGTAAAAATGTTCGTTTTGGAACCGGGAGATCGCTATCTTCAATTGAAAAATAAGAGAAGATAAAATTAGGCCATAAAATCATATCATTTAATATAAAAATTCATATCTTTCATAAAATGTAGAAAGTAGCTCTGAGCTCAGAAAAATCTGCAAAAATGTTCGTTGGAACCGGGAGATCGTTATCATCATCTGAAAAATAGAAAGACAAAATTATGCCAAAAAATCATATTATTTTATAAAAATTTCCATTTCTTTTAGAAAAAGAAGAAAACAGACTCAAACTAAGAAAATCCGCAATAACGTTCATTGGAATCGGGAGATGGCCATCTTCAACAGAAAAACTGAAAAAAATAAGAGAAGACAAACATAGGCTATAATAATCATATCATTGATAAAACTGTAGAAAATAGCACCTAGCGTATAAAAATCCATAAAAATGTCCGTTGGAACAGGGAGATCACCATCTTCAACTGAAAAATAATAGAATACAAAATTATCCCAAAAACCACAACATTTAATAAAAAGAATCATATCGTCTAGAAAATTTAGAAAATTGTCAGGTCAGAATAAAACATAAAATGTCCGTTAGAAACAGGAGATCGCTATCTTCAACTGAAAAATAAGAGAAGACAAAATTAGGCCAAAAATCATATCATTTAATAAAAAGATCCATAACTTCTCGAAAATGATGAAAAATAGCCCTGAGCTCACAAAAATCCGCAAAAATGTCCCTTGGAACTGGGAGATCACCATCTTCAACTAAAAAATAAGAGAAGACAAAAGTTGGTAATAAAAATCATATCATTTAATATAAAAATTCATTTTATGCAAAAAATATAGTAAATAGCCCGAAGCTCAAAAAAATCAGCACAAATGTCCAATGGGACCGGGACATTGCCATCTTCAAATTAAAAAAAAGAGAAGACAAAAGTAGGCCCAAAAATCATATCATTTCATAAAAGGATACATATCTTACACAAAATGTAGAAACATAGTCTCAAACTAAGAAAAATCTGTTAAAAAGTCCGTTGAAACCGGGAGACCGCCATTTTTGACTAAAAAAATAAGACAATACAAAATTAGAAACGCAAAAATGTATATCACATTATTTAATAAAAAAATTTATATCTATCATAAAATGTAGAAAATAGCACCTAGATTAAAAAACGCAAAAATGTATGTTGGAATCGAAAGATCGCCATCTTTAAGTCAAAATAAGAGAAGACAAAATTAGGCTATAAAAAGCATATCAATTAATAAAAAGATCCATAACTTTCCAAAAAATTTAGAAAATAGCCCGGAGCTCAAAAAAATCTGCAAAAATGTTCGTTGAAACTTGAAGATCGCCATCTGAAACTGAAAAAATAATAGAAGAAAAAATTAGGTCAAAAAAATCATATCATTTAATAAAAAGATCCATAACTTCCCAAAAATGTAAAAAAATAGCCACCGATCTTAGAAAAATCGACAAAAAATGTTCGTTAAAACCGAAATATTACCATCTTCAACTGAATAATAAGAGAAGATAAAATTAGGTTATAAAAACCAAATCATTTAATAAAAATATTCATATAGTACAGAAAATGTAGAAAGTATCTTGGAGCTCAGAAAAATCCGAAAAATGTATTGGAACTGGGAGATCGCCATCTTCAACTGAAAAATAAAAGAAGACTAAATTAGCACAAAAATCATCTCATTTAATAAAAAGATACTTATCTGCCATTAAATGTAGAAAATAACACCGAGCTCAAAAACAATCCACACAAATGTCTGTTGCAAAAAAGAGAAGACAAAATTAGGCCAAAAATTCATATCATTTAATAAAAAGATTCATATCTTCCAGAAAAAGTAAAAAATGCCCCAAGCTAATAAAAATCTTCAAAAATTTCCGTTGCAACCGGGAGATCACCATATTCAACTAAAAAATATGAGAAGACAAAATTAGGCTACAAAAATCTTGTCATTTAATAAAGAGATCCATATCTTTAATAAAATATAGAAAATAGGCAGGAACTCAAAAAAACACGCAAAAATGTCCGTTGGAACTGGGATAATGCCATCTTCAACTAAATAATATGTGAAGACAAAATTAGGCTATAAAAATCATATCATTTAATATAAAGATCCGGCGATGGCGTCCTTGAGTTGGAAAAATCCGCAAAAAATGTCCGTTGGAACCGAAAGGTCACCATATTTAACTAAAAATAAGAGAATATAAATTTAGGCCAAAATATCCTTTCATTTAATAAAATGATACATACCTTCCAAAAAAGTGGAAAATAGCCCGAAACTCCGAAAAATCCGCAAAAAAGTCCGTTGGAACCGGGAGATCGCCATCTTCAACTAGAATATAAGTGATGACAAAATTAGGGCAAAATATCATATCATTTAATAAAATGATGCATATCTTCCAAAAAAGTGGAAAATAGTCTGAAGCTCAGAAACACCGCAAAAATGCCCGTTGAAACCAGGAGATCGCCATTTTAAACTGAAAATTAAGAGAATACAAAATTAGGCCAAAAAAGCATTTCAAATAAAAAGATCGCCATCTTCAACTAGAAAATAAGAGAAGAGAAATTTAGGATATAAAAATCATATCAATTAATAAAAAGGTCCACATCTTTCAAAAAATGTAGAAAATAGCACCAAGCTCAGAAAATAATATATAAAAATATTATCAGTTGAAGATGCCAATATACTAGTTGCAACGGACATTTTTACAAAAGAAGATGGTGATTTCCTGGTTCTGAATTTTTTCTTCTCTTATATTTCAGTTGAAGATGGTGATTTCCCAGTTTCAAGGAATATTTTTTTGCCTAATTTTGTCTTCTCTGATGTGATTTAATAAAATGACCCATATCTTTCAGAAAATGTGAAAAATAGCCCAAGGCTCAGAAAAATCCGCAAAAATGTCCATTGGAACTGGGCGATCGCCATCTTCAATCAAAATATAAGAGAAGATAAAAATAAGACCTTAAAATCATATCATTTAATAAAAAGATTGCCATTATCAATGGAAAATAAGAAAAGACAAAATTAGGCAACAAAAATCATATCAAGTAATATAAAAATCATTATCTTCCAGAAATATAGAAAATAGCCCCGAACTTAGGAAAATACGCAAAAAATTCCGTTGGAAACGGAAGATCACCATCTCCAACTAAAAATAAGAGAAGACAAAATTACTCCATAAAATCATATCATTTAGTATAAAGATCCATATCTTACAGAAAATGTAGAAAATTGCTCAGAGTTCAAAAAAATCCGCAAAAATGACCATTGGAATCTGGAGATCGCCATCTTCATCTGAAAAAAATAAGAGAAGACAAAATTAGGCCATGAAAGTCATATCATTTAATATAAAGATCCATATCTTACAGAAAATAGCCTGGAACTAAGAAAGTTTTGCAAAAATTTCCGTTGGAACCGGGATATCGCCGAATTCAACCGAAAAATAACAGAACACAAACTTAGTCTCTGAAAATCATATCGTTTAATAAAAGATCCATATCTTCAATAAACTGTAGAAAATAGTTTCGAGTTTCGAAAAATGCATAAAAATGGCTGTTGGAACCGGGAGATCGACATCTTCAACTAAAAAATCAGAGAAGACAAAATTAGGCTAAAAAATCATTTCATTTAATATAAAATTTCATATTTTATATAAAATTTAAAAAATAGCCCGGAGCTCAGAAAAATCTACAAAAATGTCCGTTGGAATCGGGCAATGGCCATCTTCAGTAACTTCCAGAAAATGTAGAAAAATCATATCATTTAATAAAATTAGGCCGAAAATCATATCATTTAATATAAAGATCAATAACTTCCCAAAAATGTAGAAAAATAATCCCGAGCTCAGAAGAAGCGGCAAAAATATCCGTTGGAACTGGGAAATCGCCATATTCAACTGAAAAATAAGAGAAAATAGACTTAGTTTATAAAAATCATTTCATTTATTATAAAAATTCATATCTTCCAAAAAATTTAGAAAATAGCCCAGAGCTTAGAAAATCTGCACAAATGTTCGTTAGAAATGGAAGATCGACATCTTCAACAAAAAAAGAGAAGACAAAATTAGGCCAAAAAATTATACCATTTAATAAAAAGATCCATAACTTTTCGAAAATGTAGAAAAATAGTCTCAAGCTCAGAAAAATCCGCAAAAATATCCGTTGGAAGTGGGAGATCTTCCTCTTCAAGTGAAAAATAAGAGAAGACAAAATTAGGCTACACAAATTATATCACTTAATAAAAAGAGCCATATCTTCAATAAAATGTAGAAAATAGCACTGACCTTGGAAAAATCCGTAAAAATGTCCGTTGGAATCGGGAGATCGCCATTTTCAACTGAAAAATAAGAGAAGACAAAATTAGGCTATAAAAATCATATAATTTAATCTAAAGATACTTATTTACCAAAAATGTATGAAATTGCGAGTAGCTCAGAAAAATCTGCAAAAATGTCCGTTGGAACCGGGAGATCCCGTCTTCATTTGAAAATATAATAAGATAAAATTCCGCCAAAAAATCATATTATTCAATAAAAAGATCCATATCTTCCAGAAAATGTAGAAAATAGCCTCTAGGTCAAAAAAATCCGCAAAAATCTCTGTTGGAACCGTGAGAATGCCATCTTCAAAAAAATAATAAGAGAAGACAACATTAGGTCAAAATGATATCATTTAAAAAAATGATTCATATCTTCCATAAAATAAAGAAAAATAGCCCCAAGCTTACAAATATCAGTAAAAATGTCCACTGGAGCTGGTAGATCGCAATATTCAATTGAAAAATAAGAGAAGAAAAACGTAGGATATAAAATCATATCATTAAAAAATTCATTTCTTCCATAAAATGTAGAAAATAGCACCGAGCTTCAAAAAATCCGTAAAAATTTTCGTTGGAATCGGAAGATAGCCATCTTCAACTGAAAAATAAGAGTAGACAAAATTAGGCCAAAATCATATAATTTAATAAATATATCAATTTCTTCAAGAAAATCTAGAAAATAGCACCGAGGTCAAAATAATCTGCAAAAATGTCCGTAGGAACCGGGGAGATCGACATCTTCAATTGAAAAATAGGAGAAGACAAATTTAGGCCAAAAAATCATATCATATCATTTAATAAAAAGATCCATAACCTCCCGAAAATATAGAAAAATAGAACCGAGCTGAGAAAAATCTGCAAAAATATCTGTTGTAACCAGGAGATCGTGGTCTTCAACTACAAAATAAGAGAAAACAAAATTAGGCTAAAAATCATATCATTTAATAAAAATGTTCATGTCTTCAATAAAATATAGAAAATAGACCCGGGGGGGGAACAGAAAAATCCCCAAAAATACCCGTTTAAACATGGAGATCGCCATCTTCAACTAAAAAGTAAGAGAAGATAAAATTAGGCCAAAATGATATCATTTAATAAAATGATATATATCTTCCAAAAAATGCAGAAAATAGCCCCGAGCTCAGAAAAATCCGCGAAAATGTCCGTTGGAACTGAGACATCGTTATCTTCCACTTAAAAAAATAAGAAAAGACAAAATTAGGCAAAAAATCATTTTATTTAACTAAAAGATGCATATCTTCCAGAAATACAGAAAATAGCTTCGAGCTAAGTACAATAAACAAAAACGTCTCTTTGAACTGGGAGATCACCATCTTCAACTCAGAAAATACTGCAAAAAAGTCTGTTGGATTCAGGAGATCGCCATTTTAATATAAAAAATATGAGAAGGCAAAATTAGGCCTAAAAATCAAATTATATAATAAAAAGATCCATATCTTCCAGAATATGTAGAAAATTGCCTAAAGCTCAGAAAAATCCACAAAAATATCTATTGGAACCGAGAGAGCACCATCTTCAACTAAAAAATAAGAGAAGACAAACATAGGCTATAAAATACTATCATATAGTTAAAAGTTCTATATCTTATATAAAATGTTGACAATAGCATCAAGCTCAAAAAAATCCACAAAAAATGTTCCTTGGAACCGGAAGATTGCCATCTTCAACTGAAAAATAAGACAAGACAAAATTCGACTATAGAAATCATATCGTTTAATATAAAGTTTCATACCTTACGAAAAATATAGAAAATATCATGCAGCTTAGAAAAATCCGCAAAAATATTTGTTGGAACCTAGAGATCATCATCGTCGTCTGAAAAATAGATAAGATAAAATTAGGCCAAAAAATCATATCATTTTATAAAAAATCCATATCTTCCAGAAAATGTAGAAAAACAGTCTCAAGTTAAGAAAAATCTGCAAAAATGTCCGTTGGAATCGGGAGATTGCCATCTTCAACCGAAAAAAGAGAAGACAAACATATCTATAAAATCATATCATTTATAAAAATGTAGAAAATAGCATCAAGCTTATAAAACTCCGCAAAATTGTCCATTGGACCAGGGAGATCGCCATCTTCGATTGAAAAATAAGAGAAGGCAAAATTAGGCAAAAAATCATATTATTTAATAAAAAGATCTATATCTTCCAAAAAATTTAGAAAATTGCCCTGAGGTCAGAATAATACGCAAAATTTAGAAATGGGATATCACTATCTCCAACTAAAAAAATAAAAGAAGACAAAATTATGCTAAAATCATATCATTTAAGAAAAAGTTCTATAACTTATCGAAATGTAGAAAAATAGCCCCGAGCTCAAAATATCCAAAAAAAAGTCCCTCGTAGCCGGGAGATCGCCATCTTCTACTGGAAAATAAGATATGACAAAATTATGTTATAAAAATCATATCATTTAAGATAAAGATTCCTATTATACAAAAAAATATAAAATTATCCCGTAGCTTAAAAGGAAACCGTACAAATATCCATTGGAATAGGGAGTTCGCCATCTTCAAAGTAAAAAAAGTGAAGACAAAATTAGGCAAAAAATCATATTATTTCATAAAAAGACACATATCTTCCAGAAAATGTAGAAAAATAGTCTCAAACTAAGAAATCTGCAAAAATATCTGTTGGAACCAGAGATCACCATCTTTAACTGAAAATATAAGAGAAGACAAATATATGCTATAAGAATAATATTATTTAATAAAAAGTTCTTTATATTCCCTTAAATGTAGAAAATAGCACCGAGCACAAAAAATATGCAAAAATGTCCGTTGGAACCGGAAGATCGCCATCGTCAACTTAAAAATAAGAGAAGACAAAATTATGCTATAAAAATCATATCATTTAATAAAAAGATACTTAACTTTTAGAAAATGTAGAAAATAGCCACTAGCTCGAAAAAAATCTGCAAAAATGTTTGTTGGAACCGAGAGATCGCCATCTTCAACTGAAAAAATAAGAGAAGAAAAAATTAGGTCAAAAAATCATATTATTTAATAAAAGATCTATAACTTCCAAAAAATGTAGAAAAATAGGCTGGAGCTCAGAAAAATCGGCAATAATGTCTGTTGGAACTGGGGTCGCCTTCTTCAACTAAATAATAAGAGAAGACAAATACTACAACAAAAATGGTCATTGATAACGTCTAAAAAGGTTGTAATAGTGGTCAGACAACTTTTTAACAAACTTTGTAATATGCGAAGTTGTAATAGGGTTGGCTCATTCGACCACTTTTTCTGTATGTTGTAAGCTAAAGTTGTAATAGATAAATATTACAACTTTTTTGAAACGTTGTGTAAACTTCATAAAACAATGTTTAGAAAACATTGTGTAAAAATATATTACAATTTTTAATAAACGTTGTGTAAACTTCTATTACAACTTTCAATAAACGTTGTGTAAACTTTTATTACACCGTTTATAAAAGGTTGTGTAAAGCAATATTATAATTTTTTAAAAGTTGTGTAAACTACTATTAAATTTTTTATATAAGGTTGTGCAGAGATATTATAACTTATAATAAATGTTGTGGAAACTATATTATAACGTTTACAAAAAGGTTGTATAAAGCAATATTACAACTTTCTTTAAAAGTTGTGTAAACTGCTATTATAACTTTAATAAAAGGTTATGAAAACCTCTATTACAACTAGTTTAAATAGTTGTTTAAAACTCTACTACAACTTTTATAAAACGTTGCGGAAAAGTCACAAAATTTAAAAAAAATTTATACAGTTGCAGCTGTTCCAAATCTCCCTGCAGTAGATGTACACATCATGATACACACACACATATAATATTATTCATTCAAACCACATTCATTTTTCTCTTTGACGTTCGCGCTCCTCTCTTTCTCGTTCTTTCTCTTTCTCCCATTCAACTCTCTACGACGTTCCTCACCCCTCTCAAGTTCTCGACGATAAGCTATATCATCCTTCCTCTCATTAACAATTGAGACTCCGAGGCTGGGATGTCCACGTGACAAATGCTTGATAATCAGACTCAAGTGTTAACCATGAAGGAGACCAAAGTGAATGACTATGAAGGCCTTTTCCTGCATAACCCCGACCTGAGGGCAAACTCACACCATATGCAGCGCTAGATGAACCTTGTGTATAAAGTTCTGCAACGTTTCCTCCTTGGACCTCCCCTGGAATGGAAGCTGCCATTTGGAGCGCTACCAAGAATTTGTAAACTGCGAGGATCCACATCCATTCGTCCAGCATATGAACCATATTCTTGAGATCCATGATGAATAGCAGCGGTCCTTGCTGTAATGTAATCAGCTTGTCTGCAAAAAATTTATGTTCTACTCAGTGGAAAAGTAGTTAAAAAGCCAGAACAAAGATAATATGGTGCTACAATCACTATTATTCAGGTCTGATCTCAAATAATTAAAAGCTAAGATGCATAATGATCCTGACACAACAAACATGTCAGCCCAAAAATACAAGACTAGAACAGCTATGAGCCTTAGTTAATTGTCCTAGATATTAAATGTGAACATAGTATCAAAACAAGGAAATAGGTAGTGCCTTAAACATATATCCGGACGAACCTCATATCGGAACTTTGTAGTGATTGAACCTTTAACATCTACTACTGTCGAAGTAGTGATGCCTAGATGAATGTTAACAAACAGGCAATTAATAATTCATACTACAATGATAAAATCAACTAGAGGTGCGAAGAAAAAACAACTGCAATACCGGGTCCATGTGGTCATGCAAATCAGCCTGCAGAGTAAAAATAAATATAGAAGTTCTACACAAAAGAAGATATAGATTCAAACTTTAAAAATAATAGGATAACAAATAAGATGCTAAAAGATATACCTGATCCTGCTGGCTAATAGTAACAATATCTGCATACCGCTTACCTGGATCATTTTGCAAATCCCCCAGCCTGCACCATGAAAAAGTTTTACCAAGCCACTGTTTATTTTGTGATAGAACCATCAGAAATGCACTCAAATTATAACTTGACATTAGATAATGTACTTCACAAGAGGCTTTCTGATATGTATTGTTGCATAATAAGGAAATATATGGACTTTTCTAGAAGTTCATAGCCACATACTTTTTTGCAACTACACAACCACATTTTTAAACACTGGAGCCTAGATGAACAATTAGGATATGTAATATGATATATGCGGGAAGTGTTTCATCTCTAAATCACAAGATACATAATGAATCATTTTCCTGAAGATAAAGATCTCAGAACTGCCAATTTTCCACAAGGATTATATCAAAATGAAATAAAAAGGGAGTTGGACAGCACATTTGGGTCGGCAGCATGAGCTTTAAATATGCTAATACTGCCAACATGTTCAAAAGATAGGAAAGGAATGAAATACAAGCCTGTCATAAAAGATGTGATGACAAATTTTCCATACGCTTGGAATGATTATATGAAAAATCTGACTCTGGACTAGAGTAAAAGAAAAGACAGACATTTACTTCATGGAATAACTGGAAGATAAGAATTACAAACTATTCATGGAAATCAACATCCAACCATGAAATTTATTTATCGAATGCAACAAAAACTGCACAATACAAAAGTAGGGCATATCACATAAGACTGATATATCCAAACAATTTGCAGCTTTACAGAAGAGAAAACAATTCCATATGCCCGTAAAGAGTTTTCTTGCCAATGATGAGATTAAGAAATACAAACATGAAATCAGGAAAAGTGTTAGATTGCAAAGAATACTAATTCATGTCCCTTGAATATGCATAAGGTGAACCAATGGGATACACACATGGCCTTGTCATAATGTCCTTTGCTTCATGAGGAATTATATCAACGGTTTACAATAAAGAAAACGAAGAAGCAAATAGATTGTAACAGAAAAAGTGAAAAGAGAAAGGGAGAAATCAAGGATGTCATTTGTTTGCTTAATTGTTTGTGCATGGCTATGGAACCTATGAGTATTCTTTCAGGCACAATTAATCTTGATGCCTAGAATTTCTAATGAAGTTCATTTTATATGACAGAAAGACGTCATAAAACATTCTTTTCATTAGTCGATGTATCATCAATTTCATCACATTCTTATTATTTTCAAATTGACGATATAGAAATTTGTACAATCTACATTATGTAACTAAGAAACTCAAACTGAAAATGGCAACTCGTGCTAATCACAAAACTAGATAGCTCCCAAGAAGCCTCAATTTAAATTTTAGAGTTAACACCAAATATTTTCTGTCAAAAGAGAACACTAAGCCTAAGCATTGCAATGATCACGGCTACATCAAAAAATCTGTAAATAATGATTCAAAGGCAAGATCACATTAGATTGGCGAAGACCTGATGGGCACCGCCTAAAGTTGAGGGACCGTAGACGATGGCGTAAGGCCCACCACACTTAGCACCAAGTGCTGCGGAATGAGTCATGTATCCACTGAGATCGTCTTCTTGCGTAGCACCCATCATCGATTGCCGAGCTCCAATATCGCCAGCTCCAGCCTTCATATTTAAAAGAAATTGAATGTTAATGTTATAACCGCGACCAATTTCGAGAAACCAAATCATATGATATGCAGATTCGTGCTTAAAAGTTGCACGTATGCCTGTTGCCCAGAATATTGCTGATGCCCATGTGCACCACTTCCCTTCGTCGGGTACATGTTTTAGGGTTTACAACGAATTAAAGTCTACTGCATTAAAATGCAAAATTTCACGCAGATTGAGAAAAAACTTGAATAGAATCAAGGGTTTCATAATTCAGGATCGAATAGAAACCCATAATTCAGCTTCAAATTAAAAACACCGATAAATCGAAAGATTCTATCAAATCCAACGATAAAAAAATGAAACCTTTGTCGAATAAAGTTGACATTGAACGAGGAAAAAAAGAGAGATTGAACTTTGCATGTTTCTCCAAAGTCTCGATTGAATGAGGCAAGAGATGAAGCTTTCGAGATGAGAAAGGGGACTGTTGTTTTGATATTAAACGGGGCCATGAGGCCAGGGTTTCTTAGGCTACGTCGGATGTGTCACTCAGGCGATTGTGGAGATAACAACGGATGCGATCACACCACATCAATGCATTTCTCAATTGGTGGGTCCAATCGTATCCGGTTAACCTGATATCTTTAGATGCCCTCCGTATTTCTGTAACACGAATGTTAGTCAGTGAGAACTACAATGCGTATAATGATCAAGAAGTTCAATCCTAATTTACTTCAATCCATTCCAACTACTCCACACTCTCTGTTAATTGTCGCTCCTCATTGCTAAACTAAGGGAAGTAGCCGCTACAATAGGATAGTATAATACATCATGATACAATATGGTTTTTATAAATATCAAAACAGAATAAACTATTTAATAGCTGAAGATATCAAAATAGAAAGTGATTCTAGATTACCAAAAGTATGCATATTTAGGCCATCGTGATTAGGTGCAACTAAGAAAGCCAATAGCCCCACAATAAATTTGACCAATTCGTTAGATTTAACATCAAACCCATGATCAAAACTTGAGCTTTCACAAAGTTGATCAAATGTATAACTTATATTCATGTTGTCAAAAATAGAACAAAGTACAAATCTCACAGCATGTAATTCACACAACCAAAATAATGACAAAATATGTTTTTATCTATTGATCCATTTCGTCGCTACTTTAATAGAATAAACAAGCACAAGCTCATAAACATTAACAACTAACAATGCAAACTTTTACAGCAATAAGCACTAGATCTTAACAATTTTTTTTAAAACAACTAAAGATCAATTCAGAGCGAGCAAATAGAGTCAATATCTTAGAGGCTCTGTTGAGTCGATCTCCCTATCTCCAATCGATACGTTGAGCACCAGCTTCTGCACCTTGATCTCCCTCATCGGATTAGCGATCTTCTTCTCCGAAGCCTTTTAAAAAACGGATATTAATCAAATGAGACAGACGAATCCAAAGATCATGGAGAGAAATCTAAAGATTGAAACATGAGACAGAAGAACAACAAGAACAATCACCATTGCACTCAGCTTGGGGTGAGAGCAGCGGGAGAAGAACGAGAAGAATAAAAGAGAATGCTTTGAGACTAATAAACCCTAACCCTGAGGAGGAGCATATTATACGAGGGATGCTCACGTGGTCTATTGGGGAGAAAACTTTACAGGTATGTGATTGCGTCCGATGTAGATCGCACGGTCTGAAGGGGCATAAAATTTTAACGGGTCTATTTTCTTCCATGTGCCGCGATTGGGCCAATATCGGCTCAAATGCTTTATAAATTAGGATTCCATCATCTCCAAATCAAGGATCCCAACTAAACTACTGATTTGGGCAAAATTTGTAGATAATTGGTTATCAAAAAGTTGTAAATATTCGGTCAAGATTAATATTTAATACTATTCACGAAAAAAGTTGTAATAACCATTTTTTACAACTATCCACGAAAAAAGTTGTAATAACCATTTTTTACAACTTTAAGATAGAGAAAAGTTGTGGTGTCAAAATTAACATTTACAACTATTCACGAAAAAAGTTGAAATAACCATTTTTCACAACTATCCACCAAAAAAGTTATAATAAACATTTTTTACAACTTTCAGAGAAAAAAGTTTTGGTGTCAAAATTAACATTTACAACTATTCACGAAAAAGTTGCAATAACTATTTTTTCCAACTATCACCGAAAAAAGTTGTAATAAACATTTTTACAACTTTCAGAATGACAAAAGTTTTGTTTATGTGAAAATTAGGTTATAAAAATCATATCATTTAATATAAAGATTCATATCATACATAAAATGTAGAAAATGGCTCGAAGTTCAGAAAAATCCGAAAATATGTCCGTTGGAACCGGAGATCGCCATCTTCAATTGAAAAATAAAAGAAGACAAAAGCTGGGCCAAAAAATCATATCATTTAATAAAAATATACGAATTTTCCATAAAATGTAGAAAATAGCACGGGCTCAGAAAAATCCACGCAAATGTCCATTGGAACTGGGAGATCGCAACATTCAACTGAAAAAAAGAGAAGACAAAATTAGTCCAAAAATCATATCACTTAATAAAAAGATTCATATCTTTCAGAAAATGTAGAAAAAAGCCGAAAGCTAAGAAATATCTGCAAAAATGTCCGTTGGAACATGCAGATCGCCATCCTCAACTGCATTAGAAGACAAAATTAGGCTATAAACATCTTGTCATTTAACAAAGATATCCATATCTTTAATCAAATGTAGAAAATAGACTGGGGCTCGAAAAAATCCGCAAAAATGTGAGGTGGAACTGGGAGATCGCCATCTTCAACCAGAAAATAAGATAAAAAATTAAGATAAAAAATCATATCATTTAATATAAATATTCTTATCTTCCAAAAAGTATAGTAAATAACACCAAGCTCAGAAAAATACGCAAAAATATCCATTGGAACCAGGAGATCGACATCTTCAACTGAAAAAATAAGAGAAAGACATAGTAAGGCAAAAATATCATATCATTTAATAAAATGATACATATCTACTAAAATGTGGAAAATAGACAGGAGTTCAGAAAAATCCGCAAAAATATCTGTTGGAACCGGAAGATCGCCTTCTTCAACTAGAATATAAGAGAAGACAAAACTAGGCTAAAAATCATTTCATTAATGAAAAGATCCCCTTCTTCAACTGGAAAATAAGAGAAAACAAATTTAGCCTATAAAAATCATATCAATTAATAAAAAGATCCATATCATTCATAAAATGTAGAAAATAGCACCAAGCCTAGAAAATGATATATAAAAATCTTATCAGTTGAAGATGGTGATATCTCATTTACTACGGACATTTTTATAGATGAAGATGGTGATTTCCCAGTTCCAAATTTTGTCTTCTATTATATTTCAGTTGAAGATGACGATTTCCCGGTTTCACGGACATTTTTTGGCCTAATTTTGTCTTCTCTGACATTATTTACTAAAACGATCACATCTTCCAGAAATATGAAATATAGCCCGGATTTCAGAAAAATCCGCAAAAATGTCCGTTGAAACTGGGAGATCGCCATCTTCAACTGAAATATAGGAGAAGACAAAATAAGGCCAAAAAATCATATCATTTGATAAAATGATCGCCATCATTAATTGGAAAATAAGAGAAGACAAAATTAGGCAACAAAAATCATATTAATTAATATAAATATCGTTATCTTCCAAAAAAGAAAATAGCCCCGAGCTCAGAAAAATACACAAAAAATTTCGTTAGGACCGAGAAATCGCCATCTTCAACTGAAAAATAAGGGAAAACAAAAATAGGCTATAAAAATCATATCATTTAATATAAAGATCTATATCTTACAGAAAATGTAGAAAATTACTGGAGCTCAGAAAAATCCGCAAAAATGTCCGTTAGAACCGGAAGTCGCCATCTTTAACAAAAAAAGAGAAGACAAAATTAGTCCCAAAACTCGTATCATTTAATAAAAAGATACTTATCTTCCAGAAAATGCATAAAATAGCTCTGAGCTCAAAAAATATGAAAAAAATATCCGTTGGAACCAGGAGATCGCCATCTTTAACTGAAAAATAAGACAAGACAAAATTAGGCTACAAAAATCATATCATTTAATAAAAAGATTTATATGTTCAATAAAATTTAGAAAATAGCCCCGACCTCAGAAAAATCCGCAAAAATGTCTGTTGGAACCGGGAGATCGCCATATTCAACTGAGAAATAAAAGAAGACAAACTTAGGCTATAAAAATCATATCATTTAATAAAAAGATAAATATTTTCCATAAAATTTATAAAATAGCCCCGAGATCAAAAAACTCGCAAAAAAATTCCGTTGGAAACGGGATATCACCACCTACAACTGAAAAATAAGAGAAGACAAAACTTAGTCAAAAAAATCATATCATTTAATAAAATGAACCACATCTTCAATAAACTGTAGAAAATATTCACGCACTCAGAAAAATCTGCAAAAATGTCTGTTAGAACAGGGAGTTTGCCATCTTGAAATAAAAAATAATAAGAGAAGATAAAATGGGCCAAATAATCATATCATTTAATAAAAAGATACATATCTTCTATAAAATGTAGAAAATAGGACCGAGCTCAAAAAATCCACAAAAATGTCTGTTGGAACCGGGAGATGGCCATCTTCAGCTAAAAAAATAAGAGAAGACAAACTTGGGCCAAAAAAATCATATCACTTAATAAAATGATCCATACACTCCATAAAATGTAGAAAAATCTACAAAAAATTCCGTTTGTACCGGGAGATGGCCATATTCACTAGAAGAATAAGAGAAGACAAAATTAGGCTATAAAAATCATATCATTTACTAAAAAATTCATAACTTACAGGAAATGTAGAAAATAAACCGGAGCTCAGAAAAATTAGCTTAAATGTCTGTTGGAACTGGGAGATCGCCATCTTCAACTGAAAAATAGAGAAGACAAAATTCAGCAAAATAATAATGTCATTTAATAAAATGGTCATTATTTTCCAGAAAATGTAGAAAAATTGCCCCAAACTAAGGAAAAATAAGCAAAAGTGTCCGTTGGAATCAATAGATAGCCACTTCAACTGAAATATAATAGAAGAAAAATGTAGACTATAAAAATCATATCATTTAATAAAAATATACATATCTTCCTTAAAATGTAGAAAATAGCACTGAGCTCAGAAAAATCAGCAAAAATGTCCGTTCGAACCAGGAGATCGCCATCTTCAAGTGAAAATTAAAAGAAGACAAAATTATTCCAAAAATCATATCATTTAATAATGTGATCAATATTTTCCAAAAAATTTAGAAAATAGCCACGAGCTCAAAAAAAATTCACAAAAAAGGCCGTTGGAACCGGGAGATCACCATTTTCAACTTAAAAAAATAAGTGAAGACAAAATTAGGCTTAAAAATTATATCGTTTAATATAAAGATCTATATCTTAAATAAAATGTAGAAAATAGCCCGAAGCTCAATAAAATCTGTACAAACGTCCATTGGAAATGAGAGATCGCCATCTTCAACGGAAAAAAGAGAAAACAAAATTAGGCCAAAAAATCATAATATTTAATACAAAGATACATATTTTCCAAAAAATGTAGAAAAATAGCCACAAACTGAGAAAAATCAAATTTGCAGTGGAACCGGTAGATCGACATCTTCAACTGAAAAAATAAGAGGAGAAATGTAGGCTATAAAAATCATATCATTTAATAAGATGATACATATCTGCCATAAAATGTAGAAAATAGTACCGAACTTATAAAAATCTACAAAAATGTTTGTTGGCATTGGGAGATCGCCTTCTTCAATTAAAAAAAGAGAAGACAAACTTATGCAAAAAATTATATAATTTAATAAAAAGATCTATATCTTCCAGAAAATTTAGAAAATAGCCATGAAGTCAGAGTAATCTGCAAAAATGTTTGTTAGAACTGGGAGATCGCCAGCTTCAACTTAAAAAAATAAGAGAAGACAAAATTAGGCAAAAAATCATATTATTTAATAAAAGATCCATAACTTTCTGAAAATGTAGAAAAAATAGCACAGATCTAAAAAAATCCGCAAAATGTCAGTTGGAAGTGGGAGATCACCATCTTGAACTGAAAAATAAGAGAATTCAAAATCAAGTTATAAAAATCATATCTATAATAACAATATTCATATGTTAAAGAAAATGTAGAAAATAGTCTGTAGCTCAGAAAAATCCGTAAAAATGACCGTTGGAACCGAGAGATCGCCATCTTTAATTGAAAAATAAGGAAGACAAATTAGACCAAAAATCATATCATTTAATAAAAATATTTATATCTTCCACAAAAATTGGAAAATAGCCTCGAGGTCAGAAAAATCTGCATAAATGTCTGTTGGAACCGGGAGATCGCCATCTTCAACTGAAAAATAAGAGAAGACAAACTTAGTTTATAAAAACCATATCATTTAATAAAAAGATTCATATCTTCACTGAACTTTTGAAAATAGTTCCGAGCAGAGAAAAATCCGCAAAAATGTTTGTTGGAACCAGGAGATCGATATCTTCAACAGAAAAAAATAAGAGAAGACAAATTTAGGCTTAAAATCATATAATTTAATATAAATATTCATATGTTACAAAAAAATTTAGAAATTAGCCCAGAGTTCAGAAAAATCCTTTTAAATGTCTGTTGAACCGGGAGAACGCCATCTTGAACTGAAAAATTAAATAAGACAAATTAGGCCAAAATGATATCATTTAGTAAAAATATTCAAATCTTCCACAGAATGCAGAAAATAGCCCCGAACTCTAAAAATACGCAAGAATGTTCGTTTGAACCCGGAGATGGCCCCTTGAACTGAAAAAACAGAAGACAAAATTAGGCTGTAAAAACCATATCATTTAATAAAAAGATCCATATATTACAGAAAATGCAGAAAATAGTCCAGAGCTCAGAAAATTCGCTCAAATGTTCATTGGAACCGGGAGATCGACATCTTCAACTAAAAAAGAGAAGACAAAATTAGGCCAAATACTCATATTATTTAATAAAAAGGTATATATCTTCCAAAAAATGTAGAAAAATTGCTCCAAGATAAGAAAAATCAGCAAAAATATCCATTGGAAATGGTAGATTGCCATTTTCAACCGAAAAAATAAGAGAAGACAAACATAGGTTATAAAAATCATATCATTTAACAAAAAGATACATAACTTCCATAAAATGGCAAAAATAGCACCGAGCTCAGAAAACTCAGCAAAAATGTCTATTGGAAATGGGAGATCGCCATCTTCAACTGAAAAATAAGAGAAGACAAATTTAGGCCAAAAATCATATAATTTAATAAAAAGATCCATTCCTTCCAAAAAATTTAGAAAATAGCCCCAAGGTCAGAAAAATACGCAAAATGTCCATTTGAACCTGGAGATGGCCATCTTCAGAAGACAATATTAGGCTGTAAAACCATATCATTTAATAAAAAGGTCCATATCTTACAGAAAATGTAGAAAATAGTCCGAAGCTCAGAAAAATCCGCAAAAATGTCCGTTGGAACCGGGAGATTGCCATCTTTAAATTAAAAAAGAGAAGACAAAATTCGGCCAAATAATCTTAGCATTTATTAGGAAGGTTCAAATCTTCCAGAAAATGTAGAAAAATTGCCACATTCTGAAAAATCAGCAAAATGTCTGTTGGAAACTGTAGATCGCCATCTTTGTTGGATCTGGATCTAAGCCTATTCACCCCCCTCTAGGCTTAGATCTAGATCCAACAAGTGGTATCAGAGCCACTTTAGAGGATCTAGCCTAGTTGACCTTGTCTTTGAATATGTCTGATTCTGCTTTTGCTGAGGGTCAATCTATTTCTCGTTTCCCTAAGTTTAACTGTATTGATTTTGCTTATTGGAAAACTAGGATGATGATATATTTAGTTGCTGTTGATTATGATGTGTGGAGAACTGTGGAAAAAGGCTATATACATCCCACTGTTAAAATTGAAGATAATGAAATGCTAAAACCAGAAGATAAGTGGGATGATCATGATAATAGACATTTTCTTTACATAATAAAGCTATGAATGCTCTGATTTGTTCTTTAGATAAAGCTGAGTTTAACTGTATATCTCAATGTCAAACTACACAGGAAATTTGGCATGCTATGGAGGTGAATCACGAGGGTACATCATAGGTTAAGGAGTCCAGACTTGCTTTACTCAGCACTGAATATAAAAGCTTTCGCATGCTTCCATCAGAGTCAATTAAAGAGATGTTTGTGAGGTTCACTGATATCGTCTACAAATCTACCTCTCTTGGAAAGCCGTACTCGAGTCTGGAGCAAATCAGAAAGATCTTAAGAGTGTTGCCTAGCACCTTCCATCCCAAAATCACAGCTATTCAGGAAGCAAGAGATTTATCGCAGATGAAAGTGGATGACTTGATAGGAAACCTGATTTTCCATGACCTGGAGCTGCAGAGCATTGAACTGAGAGAGAAAGATGAAATCAAGACTTCAAAGGCACTAGCCCTTCAGGCTAAGGGGGATGAAGATAGAGATGAGGAGGAGGCCTTTTTGGTGAGAAGCTTCAAGAAATATATCAGAACAGGCAATGGGAGATCAGAAATGCTAAAAAGGTTTGATCGCTCTAACAAGTTTAATTCTGCAAATAAATTTTCTGAGCAGACTACTACTGATCCGGTTATATGTTTTAAATGCAAAAAGCAGGGACATTTTATGAAGCAATGCCCTCAAGGAAAGAACAGCGCTGCAGATCAAAAGGGAAATCTTTGGTGATCACATGGGATATGGATAGTGAGGATGAATCTCAAGAGGAAGTTGCACACTCCTCTCTTTGTCTGATGGGAGAACTAGATGAGGTAAAATCCCTAATCAAAGCTGAACTTATGACTATTTGTAAAGAAATTGAAAAGGAAATTCAAAGCTTGGAATCAAATGTAGAGTTACTTGAATCCC
Source organism: Scilla litardierei (assembly GCA_030789695.1). NCBI lineage: Eukaryota > Viridiplantae > Streptophyta > Magnoliopsida > Asparagales > Asparagaceae > Scilla > Scilla litardierei. Next base: position 91,831,922 of record CM061131.1, on the reverse strand, counting down.
ATGTAGAAAAGTTTAAATGTGCTAATCTTGAATTGCAACAAGACAATTATAATATGTCATTAGAAGTTGATGAAATTAAAGAGAAGCTTGTTGCATGTAATTCTACTATTAGCTCTTTGAAAAAGGGAAAATCTTACATGCCTACTGAAACTGAATGTCTGAATTGCTCTACTTTGCTTAAAGATATTGGCATGTTTAAACAAAATATAGTTAAGGTAGAAGTTGAAAATGAAGTGATAAATGAGAAAATTTTCATGCTAATTAATGAAAAATAAAGAGCTAGAAAAGAAGATGGCTAATTTTAAAAAGAGTGAGGAAGAGAACAAAAAGTCTTTCATTAGTAAAAGTACCATGCTTGTTAATTAGAACATGTTTTTAAAGTCTAAAATATCTGATCTTGAATTGTCTATTAAAAAATTTGGTGTTGGGAAGCACTCATTAGACATTATTCTAGGTAATCAGATACATGGAAATAACAGGCGTGGTTTGGGCTATGAAAATAAAATTGATGAGAGGCCTAGAATTGATAGAAAGCATCAAAAAGAAACTGGTGTAGGAAGAAGCATGTTTGCTAAATTTTATACATGTGGTGGTGTTGGTCATGCTTATTATAATTGCAAGTATAGAAATACCAACATCAAATTTAAGCAAATTTGGGTTCCAAAAAGTAAAGTGACTAACACTGGTTGACCTATTTGGATTCCTAGGTTACACATATCATGCTCTTCTTATGTCTAGGTACATAGCACAGCTAAGGGACAAAAGTGTGAGTGGTACTTAGACTCTGGCTGCTCAAGACACATGACAGGTGAAAGAGAAAAGTTCCTTAGCCTTGCAAAGCATGAAGGGGAAAATGTTACTCTAGGGGACAATGGAAAATGCAAGGTAATAATTGGCAATGGTGTTATAGAAGAGGCCACGCTATGGCATAGACGATTAGCACGTGCAAGCATGGGATTGATAAAGAAGCTGGAAAACAAAAATCTGGTAAGATGACTACCACATCAGACATATAAGAATGGTGAGTTGTGCGTGGCATGCACCAAAGGTAAGCAAACTAGATCTACTTTCTCTAGCATTAATGAAGTTGTCACCACATGTATATTGGAATTAGTACACATGGATTTATTTGGTCCCACTGACATTGCTAGCATAGGAGGTAAAAAGTATTGTTTGGTATTGGTTGATGATTTTTCTAGATATACATGGGTTTACTTCCTAGCCAAAAAATCAGACTCGTTTGACAATTTTCAAAACTTTTGCATACAAGTTTCTAATAATAAAAACTCTTCCATTGTAAAAATTAGAAGCGATCATGAAGGTGAGTTTGAAAATGCTATTTTTGAAAAATTTTGTTTTGAAAAAGGAATTTTACATGAATTCTCTTCTCCTAGAACACCTCAACAAAATGGGGTGGTCGAAAGAAAGAATCGCACATTAAAAGAGATGGCTAGGAGTATTTAAATGAATATAGCTTGCCTATGTCTTTTTGGGCTGAGGCCATTAATACGACATGCCATGTATGCAACAGAGTAATGATTAGACCTATACGAAATAAAACTTCTTATGAACTATGGCATGGCCACACTCCTAAAGTTTCTCACTTTAGAGTTTTTGGATGCAGGTGCTATATATTATATACTGCAGATTAGCTTGGCACCTTTGAATCCAAATCAGATGAGGGAATGTTCGTGGGATATTCGGCAAGGAGCAGAGCATACAGGATTTATAATAAACGCAGCCTTACTATTGTTGAATCTATAATGTAAAATTTGATGAATCTGATATAAATTCTTTGGATTGCAGGTAGAACAATGAAGAGGAAAATGTAGAACAACAAAGCATTTCAAAGAATAATGAGGAGCAACCTGAAATACAAAAGGAAGCTGGAACTGACACGGCAGAAATTCAAGAAGAAGCAGTTACCAGAAGAGAGCTGAGGGTTAATCCAAACCACACATCAGACTTAATTATAGGAGAGCCTACGGCAGATATTCACACACATTCCTCTTTTAGAGATCTTTGTGCTCTATGTATTTATGGTGATTTTATTTCTGAAATTGAGCCTAAGAATATTGAAATTGCTTTAGAAGAGGAAAATTGGGTTTTGGCCATGCAAGATGAATTGAATCAATTTGTTAGAAATAATGTTTGAAAACTTGTGCCAAGACCCACTGATTATCCTGTAGTTGGTACTAAATGGGTGTTTAAAAAAAGCTTGATGAACCTGGTAACGTTATTAGAAACAAGGCTAGGTTGGTAGCTAAAGGCTATAATCAAATTGAAGGAATTGATGTGGATGAGACTTTTGTATCAGTTGCTAGGCTTGAGTTCATTAGAATTTTGCTAGCTTTTGCAAGTTATAAAGGGCTCAAACTAAAACAAATGGATGTAAAAAGCGATTTTCTTAATGGCTACCTAAAAGAAGATGTATTTGTTGAGCAACCCCCAGGTTTTGAAAGCCATAATTTTTCAAACCATGTTTATAAATTAGAGAAAGCTTTGTATGGTCTTAATCAAGCTCCACGAGCTTGGTATAACCGTTTAAGCACATATTTGTTGGAAAATAATTTTAAAAAGGGGAGTGCTGACAATACATTATTTTTTATGCATGAATCTAATGATTTTCTCATTGTGAAAATATATGTTGATGATATTATTTATGGTGCTACTAATGATCTTCTATTCAAAAGTTTGAGAAAGTCATGTAGGATCAGTTTGAGAAGAGCCTTGTGGGAGAGAAGAAATATTTTTCTTGGGTTCCAAGTAAAGCAAGGAAAGGAATTCATCTTCCTATCTAAAACCAAATACATCAAGGAGCTTCTGAATATTTTTGGGATAGAGAATTCTAAAAGAATTGGAATGCCGATGTGCCCAAACATAAAAATGGACAGAGATGAACAAGGAGTTGTAGTGGACCAAAAGCTATATCGAGGTATGATTGGTTCCTTGTTGTACTTGACTGCTTCTAGGCCTGATATAATGTTTGATGTATGCTTGTGGGCACGCTTTCAATCAAACCCAAAAGAGTCTCATTTAAAAACCATTAAAAGGATCTTTAGGTACCTAATTAGTACACATACTTTAGGCCTTTGGTATCCTTCTAGTGGTAATTTTGATTTGGTGGGTTATTATGATGCTGATTATGCGGGTAGTTTAACTGATAGAAAGAGCACCAGTGGCACTTGTTTTATTCTAGGACACTCTTTAGTTTCATGGTCTAGCTGTAAGCAAAATAGTGTTGCATTATCCACAACTAAAGCAGAGTATAGTGCCTTACTAAAAAATTGACTTTTACCAACGTTTTTATACCAGCGTTTTAAAGAAACGTTGGTAAATGTCTACTGGTGTTTCGACATTTCCCGGCGTTTCTATAAACACTGGTAAATGCAGGACCTTTCCCAGCATTCTTTAAGACGCAGATAGAAACCAGACCTTTCCTAGCGCTTTACTAAAAATGTCGGCAAATGCTTTACTTTTCCCAGCACTATACTAAAAACGCCGGCAAATGCTTGATGATTCCCAACGCGGTATTAAAAATGTTGAGAAATCTAGTGCCGTGACATTCTCATAAATTTTCAATGGCAAGCTTGTAAATACGCGATCTTGTAATAAACATCCAAAATGTTTAAATGATATTCTTGTAAATATTTATATCTACTTTTAATGGCAAATATATAATAAAATGCCAAAAATTTGGTGGTCTGCCCAAACATAGGGCGCGCCAACTCCACAAAAATTTGGTGGTCTGTCAAAACCTAGGGCGCGTCGACTCCCTCCCAGTAATATTCCAATTCCTCCCAAAATTAGAGGCTTTAGAAATAATCTCATCTAGTTCTTTGAGAAATATTCAGATCAGAAGAACAGAAGATTAGACCCTTCCGTCGATCAAAAATCTTCAGATCGGAAACCCTGAGATCCCTGAACTCAAAGAGGATCTCAATTCTCAATACAAGGTATCCATTCGTCTCTCTCTCTCTCTCTCTCTCTCTCTCTCTCTCTCTCCCGTTCTTGCTTTAGCCCCTTATCATCTGGATCTGCGAGAATTAAGGTTTGGATCCGTCGATTCTGTTTGTCATTCGGTGGATCATCGATGATCTCATTGGATCTGCTGTCTTCTTATTCGAATGCAAACCCTCCCTTTGTTGGATTCTGTTTCTTTGCTATGGTTATCTAGTTTAATTGCGTTAATTGCCCTAATGTGTTCATTTCTTGATTTTTTTTGTATGAATTACTGGATATTAGGGCTGTTTCGCTTAAAACCTACCACGAATGGAATCTCCGCCGCCTCTTCCTTCGTCCTCTTCCATGAATGCTGATGGCAAGAGCCTCGATGCCGACCTCGTAATGAACCTCGTCGGTGAGACGGTCCCCCTCGTAGAATCTTTCTTGGTCAGTATCAATTTTCTCCCCGATCAGTTTACTCTTCTTTTTTCTAATTTCTCCAAATTTTAATGTTATCAATTAAATTTTTTTTCCTGTAAATCAGGATCGTAGGGTAAATCCAGCATTTAAGCGGAGGGCTTAGATGGCCTACACCGCCGGCCCTAAGGTGAGCTATCCAGAATCTGAAGATAAACAATGAGCAGTTAATTTTATCAAGTTGTTTTTGGGTTCCTTTTTCCACCATTATCTATTAGTTAGACAGCACTGTTACCTTCAGAGGCCAACAATATTTCCTCCAACGCCGTTCTGTCAGCATTTTCCCAGATTGCAACACTATCGTCTTCAACACCCAAAGGGTAGAAACTAAACATGTAAAGCAAAACATGGCAAATTTTATTGAACTACCATGCACGATTTCTTAGTAAGTAAAAAATGGCTGGTTAGTGGTACCTTTTTGTGTTATTTCAGGTGAACTCGCAGCACAATTTTAGGTCATTCATCGATTTCAAGCAATTCAGACAGAGCAATGAGTGGGAGATGTACGGGGAGAGCATTCCTAAACTTTTTGATAGCCAAAGAGATTCCGTGAAGCCAATCAGCCTCTTTAACCTGACGAGGGACGAGACAGACTACTTGTGGTGCCTCTCTGAATGATTGCGGAGCAGTGCTCATCTTCAAGGGATCGAAGGCGGAGCAATGCTTATCTTCATCAACACTGCGCTTCATCAACACTGTAATTTTTTCTACTCCATTAGCATCTTCTTCTTTAAGATATTTAGTAAATATCTACTATTTATTCCTATGCTACATAGTTCTAACCCAGATGATCTCAATTCCTTCATTTTTAGTAAAGATAATTTCTACTTACAATCAGAATCATTATGCAAGTCCAAAAAATAATTCAGGTTTGTACAACATTTGTCCATTTTTAAGCTTCATTAGAATGTTTACATGCATAACATGCTTCTCTTTGTTTGGTTATGGCACTATTCTTAGTGATGCAACTATTCCTCTAATGGATGATAATCTGTCAGAATGGCAGTTACTTGATATCTTGTTTCATCTTACCTACGGCCAAGGGCGGAGACAAAAGGGGGCCTGAGGGGGCTGTTGCCCCCGAGGTTTTTTTTTATAACCCAAGTATGCATTGCATAGGGTTCTTTCCTATCACCAAACTGTCAGAGAGTTAGAAGATGTTGGGTCACTTGAAAGAGACTTGATCAAAGCTCCACACAACACTAGAGAACTATTTTTGTAATGACACTAGCATGTGGATTTTATCTCCAAGGCATTCTAATGGGCAGAGAATTTGAGTGCTCATGTGCTTAATGTAACCAAACCAAGCGGTAGATCTCTGCATATCCTTTCTTCATGTCTTGGTCCAATTTTAGGCCACAGATTTGTTAGAGGAACTTAACAACAGATCCAATGATTACCCAATAATTAGACCAAAAATTTTCATATTGTATCTGGGTTTAGAATTCAACTATCGACTATATATTTTTGTTTGGTGTCACTTCTGACATTATAAACAATATTGACAGGTTTGAGGCAGTTCTAATGCCTAAACATTGACCATGGTCATCATTTATGAATTTAAGACATGAATGTTAAAATGAATTATCCATAACAACACTACGTCTCTGGGGGAAATATTAAGTGCAATATTTGCTTTGCTCTGCTCAGTGTTGCATAACATAACCAGTTCAAGTCATATCTAGTAAGTTGTATTTACTATAATTCTTTAGCGATGGCTTAAGATTACCGTTGCAAACTTTTTTATTAACACACACGTGACACCTGTAGGGGTACATATTCTCCCTTTTAATCTCAGTATTTTGCGACTTAGAGGTCAAATAGGGTGCAAATGTCAATGTTAGGTTAGCTTGCCTTTTGCTTTCCTAAACTGATTAATGTGTTTGATAAATATAATATTCTTAAATGAAATACAGAAGAATTGCATTGCTTCTCTTACAAATTTACAATTAACTGAACATAATTAGTTTTTCTGAATCACAATCTGTGTCATGAGCTCTGATAGGATATTAGAATATGATATATTGAGAGCATGCACAATATTATTGATACGGGTGAATATCACACACAAGGTGATCAAGATGCTACTGCATTGTGCACCGGTTGGATGATTTATATTAAGTTCATAATCATCATGATCACTGGAATTTTGTTGTATATCCGTTCAGTAGATACACTAGATGCAATAACAATGCACAAAGTTGTACTGCTCACACACACACACACACACACACACAATAGATGCAATAACAATGCATATAGTTGCATGCAACCTCCACATTAACAAATATGACAAATAAAGATGCTTATGCAGGATAAAACTGGGTTATGTAACCAATCAGATCAAAAATTTATAATTGTTAAATAGATATATTGTAACTAAAATAGATAAAATTGGAGATCGCCTAACCGAAAGAGTGGGAACTCATTCAACCCATGGGGATTTGCTCAATCCATGGTGTGACTCACTCACCAAGGGAGAACTCATTCTCACACTGTGTGATTAAAATATACATGGCAAAGAAACATTATATGTATATTTTTTACTAGGTATGACTCATTTGTATTTCTTACCATGTTTATTTAAGGGAAACTAGCCAAGAAGAGTCTGGCGAAAAATATTACACCTTCCTGTCAAAATTTATTACCGATAACTAAATGATTCACTTAGTTGTTCCTTATCATTTGGCAGAACATTAGTTGCAAATGAGTTTTTGATTTTGTATCAAGTTAGAGAATGCATGCAAGACCAATTGATGTACATGTTTATTTTCCCAACTTGGACATCAAGTTCAACATACCAGGTTCAGTTTCAAGTTGAAGCACATGTTGTAAGCTGAAGATTCATCTCACCTGACACCTTAGGGTCTTGGTATTATATTTTAGCAATCAAAATGTATTATATCATCAAAGATACTGCTAAATATCTATTACATAATATAGTCAATTATACATGTTATATGACTTTGCATGTTATGATTTAGGCATGTTTGGATAGCGCCCAATCAAAAGGATTATAATCCTAGATTACAAATTTCCTATGAATTGGGTAATCCAAAAGATCTTGATGTTATTTTTCGACAACAAGTGCAAAGGATTTTATTCCAAAAAGTAGATTATAGCATGCTTGCTGCCATCAAGAGTTTTGAACCGCATGAATTGACTATATTAGTTGTATGCTGTGAATTTCGCTTGTTTTCACTTTCAGATTATTAATTGAAATCTTTCTATTTTCACATGTCCATTACAGGTCCATGATGCTAGTAGCAGGCCATCATGTAACTCAAGTGGATAAAGTTATCCAGCAGCCAATGAAAATTAGAAGGGAATGTAAAAGTTTTCTTTTGTTGTCAAATTTTGACTTATCATATTATGTTGGACTTTGTTGTATTTTGTGTGGATGATGGATCCTGAAAGAACATATTATCTTTTATAGGGATGATGAATGAATTTATTGTATTTTGTCTGGATGATGTAACTTAGAATAACTTATTATAATTTGTATAGATGATGTATTTCAGAAGAATTGATTTTAGCATATTTTTTTGAATTCTAAATATGTTTAAATTCAAAAAGATAACATATTTTAAATGTAATATAAAAATATATAATTAGATTTTTAAATTTATCATATATCCTGGCATTTTAAAGAAATGTTGGCAAAAGTCTTCAATAATAGCGGTGGTTTTGAAAATGTCGTTAAATGTTCTATTAGCATTTCTCAACGGTTTACGAAAGTCACTAAATGTATCATAATAGGCATTTGCCAATGTTTCTATGAAGCACTGGTAAATGGGCTATAGACATTTCCCACCGTTTCTAGTAAGCGCTGGTAAATGTACTATAGACATTTTCCATCATTTCAAAAAAGCGTCGACAAATGTATTAAAGACATTTCTCGACGTTTCAACACAACGCTGGTAGATGTCTTTTGTATTTTCCAACGTTTGAAGGAAACGCTTGTATATGTCAATATGTTTTCCCAACGTTTTACCAAAACGCCGGGAAATGTCTTGGGCATTTCCCAACGTTTCACGAAAACGTCGGTAAAAGTGGGCATTTTGCAGCGTTTCACCAAAACGCCGAGAAAACATTTAGCAACACACCCTTTTCCCAACGTCTTTGCGGCGTTTCGTAAAACGCCGGGAAAACATTTGCCAGTGAATCAAAAACGTCGGGAAATGTTATAAAAAACGCTGGCAAAAGTTCTTTTTTTAGTAGTCGGCAGCTGTTGTGTTGAAGTATTGTGGATGATGCAAACATTATCTGACTACGGACTTGCTCTTAAAAGAGTTCCCCTTAGATGCGATAGCAAGAGTGCTATAGGTCGTTCTAATAATCCCGTACACCACTCTTGCACTAAACATATTGACGTGAGACACCATTTTCTTAGAGATCACCTCACTAAAGAGGATGTGCATGTTGAGTTCGTTCCTATGGAATCATTACTCGTAGACATATTCCCCAAACCTTTGGTTGAGGCTCGCTTTTGTCGTCTTCGTCTTGAGCTTGGTATTATTGATAAAACTTAGTACGAGATTCCATGCTTTCTTGTGTGCTTGAACTTTTTTCTTGTTTGTGTGCTCGTAGTTGCATTGTTATGTGTGCATGCTTTTTGTTTGTTTGTGTGATTGCATCTCATGTTTGCTTTCGTACTTCATGCCTAAAAACAAAAAAAAAACTGAAAAATGTAAATAAAGAAAAATGGTGCTTAAATGTGTATCTATCTCTTTGATTCATTAAAAAAGTATTCATGAATGATTTTCATATCTATGTAGAAATTGCTGTATTATTTCCTTTGCTACATGCACATGCTCATCTTTCTAAATATTCACAGCATGTTCAATGACTGAAAAAAACTTGATTTCTACACCTATTATTTTGCTTCCACATGTATTATTATTGTTGCACATTTGGAGATATCGTTTATGAAGTATGGAAATTGAATGTAGGAGGAAAACTTAACTGAAAATCTAAGAGATATGAAATACCTTGCTATGGATAAAAATTGAGCATAAAAAATTGATACTACAAGTATAAAAATGAAAAAGAAGTGTAGAAAAATGGATACAATCCTTGGCAACGGTATTACCCATGAGTATCCAACATAAGTTTTATGGGTAAACTTTAGCGTTGGTGTATTTACTTGTCAAGCAATGCCACCCCTACATCTAAGAGTCCTTATATGCTATGTTTTTGGGGTGTGGTACATTGAACACATTTTTTAATGAGGTGGAAAAAATCAGTCCTATGTGATAGAGCGTTATATGGAAATTGTGGATTGGTTTTGGTTGCTTTCTTAATGATTCTCCCTATGTGCTTCAATTTTAATCATCGCACATACACGTTAGTATTGAAGTCTTAGTTGTTTAATTTCAGTGGACTTTGACTTGATTATTCCATGGTAGTTTGCATGCAATTTTTGGTGATGGTTAATAATGCTCTCGTTTTGCATGTTATCTGATTTTGACTTCGTGTTATAACTTTTGATGATAACAAATGGGGAGAAAATTTGGGAAGATTTGGACTATGAATTGGTATTGTGTGCTTTGGTATGCTTATGTGAATATTGTGTACTTTGGTATGCTCATGAGAATATGAATGCTTCATTAAGGGGGAGCATGAATATAGGGGGAGCATGCATGTTGTTAACTTTGCACATCATTTTTTACACATCATTATATCTCATTGCATGTCACCCTCTATCGTCACACTTTCACAGACACTATTTGGATATTTAATGCTCAAATCTTATACTTAGTTTGTCATCATCAAAAGGGGGAGATTGTTGGTAGCAATGATCTATGAACTTCGTGTTTGATGATAACAAACGAGTATAAATATTTTAACGTGTGTGTTAAGTGTTTCAGAAATGGCGAACGTGTGATTAATTCACAGAGAGACTTGATCAATGTGCAAAGGAGAAATAGTCAAAAGGGAGATGCAATCGATTGTGAGTTCCACTCAAGCCCTAGACTTTAACCTCAGCCGCAACTTTAAAGGGACCAAGAGTTGTGTGCATTTGGTGTGCTATTTTCGTTGACAGCCGCAAGATTCAAAGGGGCCATGCCAAAATAAATTTTCTTAAGAGAGCTCCTCCATTAAAACCCTAGCAGCCGTACTTTTTTGTGATCCCATCAAAAAATATTCCCAAGAGCCTCTTATGTTTCCATATTTTTTGTTCCATTAAACATCTCCACGAGAAGAGAGGCCATTTTTTTGGTGTTCCTTGGAAAATCTCAAAACTAGGTCTAAAAAAATAATTCTGAAGAGCCGCACAAAAACTTTTGATCATCCAAAAAAGGACCTAGACCGTATCGTTTTCAAAGGGATTTTTTTCGGGCTGCACTTTTTTTTGATAGTCTCCTTTATCAAAAAAACCCAAGGGGGAGCCGAAATTTTTTACAGCGGAGGGCAACCGTAATTTCGTGAGTGGAGAGCCAATCAAACAAAAAAATTCCCTGGACTTTGCTAATTTGGTTTTTTTTATTGACAGCCGCAAGGTTGTATTATTATTTTTGTTGATAGTTAGCAGCCAAAATCATCCTCATACCAATTTCCCAAGAGCGGCACTTCTCAAATTGAAAAAAAAACAAAACTCCAGGAGCTCTTTGTTGCAATTCTCAAAGAGGACATCAGCTGTGCTTCCTTTGAAAAGCACAAAGCAAAGGGATCATCATTTCTTTTCTCCTTTGCAAATTTCAAAGCATCATTTAATCTGCATCCTTTTTTGTTCTTGATTTGTTGACAGGCCTCATTATTTTAGGGAGAGGAACTGGCCGAATTTTTGTTTCTTTTGCAAATCTCAAAAGCCAGCTGAATTTTTATCTTCCCTTAGAAAACCTAAAAGAGGCAAGGCCGCATGCATTGAAATTCCCTGGAGCTAGCCGAAAACTTTGAGGGAAAGAAATTCTCCAAGGCCGAATTGTTCTATTCAATTGCAGCAACACGTTCGGATCATCATCCAAGGGGACTTGGGACTAGAGACGAGGAACTACTACATGTCAGACTGCTTCTGACCATGCGCTGAATGACAGAGACATCGACACCGTCACAACTGAGCAATTCTAAACTCATACTTTATTATATTTTGTGATATTGGTGTTGTAATCTCTGTAGAACAAATTATTATCTGTTTGGGGACTTGGCTAGTTGGGACTAGCCAAGAGAGAGCTGTACTAGTATTGTTATTGTTTAGGCACTTTGGTGAGTGTAGGTACTGAGAGCCAGGTGAGTGTAGAGTTGGTGCTCTAGCTACCGGTTGTACCAGTTAACTTTAATAATCTAGTATTGCTTTTAGGGTTGGACGTGGTCGTTCGGACGACCGAACCAGGGTATTTCGCATGTGCATGCTATGATTACTTTACTATACTCTGCGTCTGATTAATTATGCTATAACTGTGTGTGATTTAATCTACATCCTTTTTGTTCTTGATTTGTTGACAGGCCGCATTATTCTAGAGAGAGGAACTGGCCGAATTTTTGTTTCTTTTGCAAATCTCAAAAGCCAGCTGAATTTTTGTCTTCCCTTAGAAAACCTAAAAGAGGCAAGGCCGCATGCATTGAAATTCCCAAAAGCTAGCCAAAAACTTTGAGGGCAAGAAATTCTCCAAGGCCGAATTGTTCTATTCAATTGCAGCAACAATCTTCAACTGAAAAAAATAAGAGAAGACAAACGTAGGCTATAAAAATCGTATCATTTAATGAAAAGAAACATATCTTACATAAAATGTAGAAAATAGCACCGAGCCTAGAAAAATCGGCAATAAATATCTGTTGGAACCTGGAGATCGCCATCTTTAATTGAAAAATAAGTGAAGACAAACTAAGGCCAAAGATCCTATAATCTAATAAAAAGATCCATATCTTCCAGAAAATTTCGAAAATAGACCCGAGGTCAGAATAATCTGCAAAAAAATATTTGTTAGAACTAAGAGATCTCCATCATCAACATAAAAATAAGAGAAGACAAATTTAGGCCAAAAATCATATCATTTAATAAAAAGATCCATAACTTTCCGAAAATGTAGAAAAATAGTACTGATCGTAGAAAAATCCGTAAAAATGTCAGTTGGAATCGGGAGATTCCCATCTTCAACTGAAAAATAATAGAAGACAAAATTAGGTTATAAAAATCTTATCTATAATATAAAGATTCATATCTTAAAGAAAATGTAGAAAATAGCCCGTAGCTCATAAAAATCTCAAAAAATGTCCGTTGGAATGGAGAGATCGCCACCCTTCACTGAAAAATAAGGAAGACAAATTAGGCCAAAATCATATCATTTAATAAAAATATTTATATCTTCCAAAAAATTTGGAAAATAGCCTCGAGGTCAGAAAAATCCGCAAAAATGTCTGTTGGATCCGGGAGATCGCCATCTTCAACTAAAAAAATAAGAGAAGACAAACTTAGTCTATAAAAATCATATCATTTAATAAAAAGATCCATGCATTCAATGAACTTTTGAAAATAGTTCTGAGCAGAGAAAAATCCGCAAAAATATCCGTTGGAACCGGAAGATCGACATCTTCAACTGAAAAAATAAGAGAAGACAAATTTAGGCTTAAAAAGCATATCATTTAATATAAATATTCATATCTTACAGAAAATTTAGAAAATATTCCGGAGTTGAGCAAAATCCCTAAAAATGTCCGTTGGAACCGGGAGAACGCCGTCTTCAACTAAAAAAAATTAGAGAAGCCAAAATTAGGCTAAAGTGATATCATTTAATAAAAATATTCATATCTTCCACAAAATGCAGAAAATAGCCCCGAACTCAAAAAATGCGCAAGAATGTTCGTTTGAACCCGGAGATGGCCATCTTCAACTAAAAAACAGAAGACAAAATTAGGCTGTAAAAACCATATCATTTAATAAAAAGGTCCATATCTTACAAAAAATGTAGAAAATAGTCCGGAGCTCAGAAAAATTCGCTCAAATGTTCGTTGGAACCGGGAGATCGACATCTTTAACTGAAAAAAGAGAAGACAAAATTAGGCCATCACAATTATTTAATAAAAAGGTACATATCTTCCAGAAAATGTAGAAAAATTGGTCCAAACTATGAAAAATAAGCAAAAATGTCCTTTGGAAATGGTAGATTGCCATCTTCAACTGAAAAAATAAGAGAAGACAAACATATGTTATAAAAATCATATCATTTAATAAAAAGATACATATCTTCCATAAAATGTCGAAAATAGCACCGAGCTGAGAAAACTCAGCAAAAATGTCTATTGGAAATGGGAGATCGCCATCTTCAACAGAAAAATAAAAGAAGACAAAGTTAGGCCAAAATCATATAATTTAATAAAAAGATCCATACCTTCCAAAAAGTTAGAAAATAGCCCCGAGGTCAAAAAATATGCAAAATGTCCGTTTGAACTCGGAGATGGCCATCTTTAGAAGACAAAATTAGCCTGCAAAACAATATAATTTAATAAAAAGGTCCATATCTTATAGAAAATGTAGAAAATAGTCCGAAGCTCAGAAAAATATGCAAAAATGTCCGTTGGAACCGGGAGATTGCCAACTTCAACTTAAAAAAGAGAAGACAAAATTAGGGCAAATAATCTTATCATTTAGTAGAGAGGTCCATATCTTCCAGAAAATGTAGAAAAATTGCCCATTTCTAAGAAAAAATCTGCAAAAATATCCGTTGGAAATGGTAGACCGCCATCTTCAACCGAAAAATTAAGTGAAGACAAACGTAGGCTATAAAAATCATATCATTTAATAAAAAGAGACATATCTTACATAAAATGTAGAAAATAGCACCGAGCTTAGAAAAATCGACAAAAATAACTATTGGAACCGGGAGATCGCCATCTTCAATTGAAAAATAAGTGAAGACAAACTTAGGCCAGAAATCATATAATCTAATAAAAATATCCATATCTTCTAGAAAATTTAGAAAATAGCCCCGAGGTCAGAATTATCCGCAAAAAAATGTGTGTTAGAATCAGGGGATCTCAATCTTCAACATAAAAATAAGAAAAGACAAATTTAGGCCCAAAAATCATATCATTTAATAGAAAGATCCATACTTTTCGAAAATTTAGAAAAATAGTACCGATCTCAGAAAAATCCGTAAAAATGTCCATTGGAATCGGGTGATCGCCATCTTCAACTGAAAAATAAAGGAAGACAAAATTAGATTATAAAAAGAATATCATTAAATATAAAGATTCATGTTTTAGAAAATGTAGAAAATAGCCGGAGCTCAGAAAAATTCCGAAAACTGTTTGTTGGAATCTAGAGATCGCCATCTTCAACAAAAATATAAGAGAAAATAAAATTAGGCCAAAAATAATATCATTTAATAAGAAGATCAATATCATACATAAAATTTAGAAAATATCCCCGATGTCAGATAAATCGGTAAAAATGTTCGTTGGAACCGGGAGATCGCCATCTTCAACTGGAAAATGAGAGTAGACAAACTTAGTCTATAAAATCATATCATTTAATAAAAAGATCCATCTCTTCAACGAACTTTTTAAAATAGTTCCGAGCTGAGAAAAATCTGCAAAAATGTCCGTTGGAACCGGGATATACACCTTCAACTAAAAAATATGAGAAGAAAAAATTAGGCTAAAAATCATATCACTTAATATAAATATTCACTTGTTACAAAAAATTTAGATATCAGTCCAAAGCTCAGAAAAATCCCTAAAAATGTCCGTTGGAACCGAGAGATTGCTATCTTCAGCTGAAAAATAAAAGAAGACAAAATTAGGCCAAAATGATACCATTTAATAAAAAGATTCATATCTTCCAGAAACTGCAGAAAATAGCCCCGAACTTAGAAATATACGATAACATGTCCGCTTGAACCCGGGGATTGCCATCTTCAGTTTAAAAAACTAGAAGACAAAATTAGGCTGTAAAAACCATATCATTTAATAAAAGGTCCACATCTTACAAAAAATATAGAAAAATAGTCCAGAGCTCAGAAAAATCCACTCAAATGGGAATCGGGAGATCGCCATCTTAACTAAAAGAACGAGAAGACAAAATTAGGCCCAATTATCATAACATTTAATTAAAGGTCCATATCTTCCAGAAAATGTAAAAAAATTGTCCCTAGCTAAGAAAAAGCAGCAAAAATGTCCGTTGGAAATGGTAGATCGCCACATTGACTTGATAAAAATAAGAGAAGACAAATAGAGGCTACAAAAATCATATCATTTAATAACAAGATACGTATTTTTCATGAAATGTAGAAAATAGCACGAGCTAAGAAAAACCAACTAAAATGTCTGTTGGAACCGGGAGACCGCCATATTCAACTGAAAAATAAAAGAAGATAAAATTAGGCCAAAAATTATATCATTTAATAAGAAGATTAATATCATACATAAAATTTAGAAAATATCCCCGAGGGCAGATAAATCCGAAAAATATCCATTGGAACCGGTAAATCGCCATCTTCAACTGAAAAATAAGAGAAGACAAAATTAGGTCAAAAAAATCATAACCTTTAATAAAAGATACATTACTTTTTGAAAATGTAGAAAAATAGCCCCGAGCTCAGAAAAATCTGCAAAAATGTCCGTTGGAATTAGGAGATCGCCATTTTCAACTGAAAAATAAAAGAAGAGAAAATTATGCTATAAAAACATATCATTTAATATAAAGATCCAAATCTTTCAAAAAATGTAGAAAATAGCCCGTCGCTCAAAAAAATCCATATAAATGTTCGTTGAAACTGAGAGATCGCCTTATTCAACTGAACAAAGAAAGAAAAATTTTGGCCAAAAATTCATATCATTTAATAAAAATATACATATCTTCCTTAAAATGTAGAAAATAGCACTGAGCTCAGAAAAATCAGCAAAAATGTCCGTTCGAACCAAGAGATCGCCATCTTCAACTGAAAAAAGTAAGACAAGAGAAACATAGGCTATAAAAATTATATCATTTAATAAAAAGATCCATACCTTCCATAAAATGTAGAAAATATCACCGAGCTCATAAAAATTAGTAAAATGTATGTTGGAACGGGGAGATCACCATCTTCAATTGAAAAATAAGAGAAGACAAACTTAGGTCAAAAATTATATAATTTAATAAAAAGATTCATATCTTCAAGAAAATTAAGAAAACAGCCCCGAGGTTAGAATAAACTGCAAAAATGTCCGTTAGAACTGGGAGATCGCCGTATTCAACTTAAAAAAATAAGAGAAGATAAAATTACAACAAAAATCATATTGTTTAATAAAAAGATCCATAACTTCCTAAAAATATAGGAAAATATGCAAAATGTCCGTTGGTATCGGGAGATTGTCATCTTCAACTAAAAATTATAGAAGGCAAAATTAGGTTATAATAATCAAATCATTAATACAAAGAATCATATCGTGCAGAAAATGTAGAAAATAACTCGAAGCCTCGTAAAGTATGGGAAAATGTCTGTTGGAACTGGGAGATCACCATCTTCAATTGAAAAATAAGAGAAGACAAAATTCAGCCAAAAATCATATCATTAATAAAAAGATCCATATCGTCTAGAGAGATTTAGAAAATAACCGCCCAGAAAAATCCGCAAAAATGGCCGTTGGAACCGAGAGATCGGCATCTTCAACTGACAAATAAGAGAAGACAAAATTAGGCTAAAAATCCTATCATTTAATAAAAAGATCCATATCTTCTAGAGAATTTAGAAAATAGCCCCGAGGTCAAAGAAATCCACAAAAATATCTGTTAGAATCGGAAGATCGCCATCTTCAACTTAAAAATCAGAGAAGAGAAAATTAGGCATAAAAATCCTATCAAGTAATATAAATATTCATACCTTACTAAAAATTTAGAAATAGCTTAAATATCAGAAAATCTCTAAAAATGTCTGTTGGAATCGAGAGATCACCATCTTCAACGAAAATAATAAGAGAAGACAAAATTCAGCCAAAAAATCATATCATTTTAAAAAAAGATTTATACCTTCTCGAAAATATATAAAAGTTGCCCTGAGTTCTGAAAAATTTGCAAAAATATTCGTTGGACCCGGGAGATCATCATATTCAACTGAAAAATAAGAGAAGGCAAAATCAGGCTATAAAAATCATATTATTTAATATAAATATCCATATCTTACAAAAAATGTAAAAAATAGCCCGGAGCTCAAAAAAATCCGCACAGATGTCCTTTGGGACTGAGAGATCGCCATATTCAAATAAAAAAGAGAAGATAAAATTTGGCCAAAAACCATAACTTTTAATAAAATGATACATATTTTTTAGAAAATGAAGAAAAATAGCCCCAAGCTAAGAAAAATCCAAAAATATGTGCATTGGAACCGGTAGATCGCCATCTTCAAATGAATAAGAGAAGACAAACGTTGGATATAAAAATCATGTCATTTAATAAAAAAGATATATATCTTCCATAAAATGTAGAAAATTGTCCTGAGGTCAGAATAATTCTTAAAAATGTTTATTGGAACCAGGCGGTCGCCATCATCAACCGAAAAAAATAAAATTAGGCCAAAAAATCATATCATTTAATAAAAAGACTCATAACTTCCTCAAAATGTAGAAAAATAGTCTCGAGCTCAGAAAAATCCCCAAAAATATCTGTTGAAACCGGGTGATCGCCATCTTCAACTGAAAAATAAGAGACGACAAAATTAGGATACAAAAATCATATCATTTAATAAATTTGACTATGTCTTTAATAAAATGTACAAAATAGTCTTGAGCACATAAAAATCCGCAAAAATGTCCATTGTAACCGGGAGGTCGTCATCTTCAACTAAAAAATAAGAAAAGACAAAATTAGGGTACAAAAATCATATCACCTAATGAAAAGATTCATATCTTCAATTAAATGTAGAAAATAGTCTTGAAGTCATAAAAATCCATCAAATTGTCTGTTAGAACCGGAAGATTAACCTGAAAATTAAGAGAAGACAAATTAAAGCAATTAAAAGATTCATTTCTTCAATGAAATGTAGAAAATAGGTCCGATGTCAGAAAAATCTGCAAAAAAGTCCGTTGGAACCGGGAGATCTCCATCTTCAATAGAAAAATAAGAGAAGACAAAATTAGTTTATCAAAATCATATTATTTAATAAAAAGATTCGTATCATACAAAAAGTGTAGGAAATAGCTCGGAGCGTAGAAAATGCGCAAAAAATGTCCGTTGGAACCCGGAGATTGCCATCTTCAACAGAAAAATAAGAGAAGACAAAATTAGGCCTAAAATCATATCATTTAATAAAAAGATTATTTCTTCCATAAAATGTAGGAAAATAGCCACAAGCACAGAAAAACTGCAAAAATGTCCTATGGAACCGAGAGATCGCCATATTCGACTAAAAATAATAGAACACAATTAGGCTATAAAAATCATATCAATTAATATAAAGATGCATAATGAGAGGATGTAGAAAATAGCATGGAGCTCAGAAAAATCCGCTCAAATATTTTTTGGAACCAGGAGATCACCTCTTCAACTGAAAAAGGAGAAGACAAAATCAGGCCAAAAATCTTCTTATTTAATAAAAACATCCATATTTTCTAGAAAAATGTTGAAAAATAGCACCAAGTTAAGAAAAACCGCAAAACATATTTGTTCGAACTAGTAGATCAATATCTCCAACTAAAAAAATAAGAGAAGACAATCGTAGGATATAAAAATCATATCATTTAATAAAAATTCATATCTTCCATAAAATATAGAAAATATCCACGAGCATAGAAAAACTGCAAAAATGTCCTTTGGAACCTAGAGATCGCCATATTCAACTAAAAATAAGAGAACACAATTAGGCTATAAAATCATATCAATTAATATAAAGATTTATAACTGAGAGGATGTAGAAAATAGCACGGAGCTCAGAAAAATCCGCTCAAATATTTTTTGGAACCAGGAGATCACCTCTTCAACTGAAAAAAGAGAAGACAAAATTAGGCCAAAAATCTTCTTATTTAATAAAAACATCCATATCTTCTAGAAAATGTTGAAAAATAGCCCCAAGTTAAGAAAAATCGCAAAACATATTTGTTCGAACTAGTAGATCAATATCTCCAACTAAAAAAATAAGAGAAGACAATCGTAGGATATAAAAATCATATCATTTAATAAAAATACATATCTTCCATAAAATATAGAAAATAGCATCGAGTTCAGAAAAAATCTGCAAAAATGTCCGTTGGAACCAGGAGATCGCCATCTTCAACTTAAAACTAAGAGAAGACAAAATTAGGCCAAAATTTATTAATTTATTAAGAATATATATATATCTTCCAGAAAATTAGGCTACAAAAATCATATCATTTAATAAAAAGATTCAAATCTTCAATTAAATGTAGAAAATAGTCTCGAGGTCAGAAAATTCCTCAAAAATTTTAGTTTGAACCGGGAGATCGCCATGTATAATTGAAAAATAAGAGAAGACAAATTTAGGCTATAAAAATCATTTAATAAAAAGATACATTATTCAATAAACTGTAGAAAATAGTCCTGAGCTTAAAAACATTCGCAAAAATGTCTGTTGGAATCGGGAGATCGCCATCTTCAATTGGAAAATAAGAGAAGACAAAATTAGGCTAAAATATCATATCATGTAATAAAATGATTCATATCTTCCAAAAATGTGAAAAATAGGCCGGAGCTTAGCAAAATCCTTAAAAATGTTCGTTAGAACCGAGAGATCGCCATCTTCAACTGGAATATAAGAGAAGACAAAAGTAGGCTAAAATCATCTCATTTAATAAAAATATCGACATCTTTAATTGGAAAACATAATAGAAGACAAATTTAGCCTATAAAAATCATATCAATTAATAAAAAGATTCATATCTTTCATAAAATGTAGAAAATAGCACCATGCATAGAAAATGATATATATCTTACTAGTTGAAGATGGTCCTAGTTACAAAGGACATTTTGGCCTAATTTTCAATAGACTATAGAAAATAAGAGAAGACAGACTCTCCAGAGCTCAGAAAAATTTGCAAAAAATGTTCGTTGGAAACGGGAGATCGCCGTATTCAATTTAAAAATAAGAGAAGACATACTTAGTCTATAAAATCATATCGTTTAATAAAAAGATCCATATTTTCAATAAACAATAGAAAATAGTTTCGAGCTTAGAAAAATCCACAAAAACGACCGTTGGAGCTGGAAGATCGCCATCTGCAACAGAAAAATAAGAGAAGACAAAATTAGGCCAACAATCATATCATTCAATAAAAATATACCTCACTTTACTAAAACATAGAAAAATTGCCCGGAGCTCAGAAAAATATGCAAAAATGTCCGTTGGAACCGGGAGATCGCCATTTTCAACTGGGAGAAAAGAGAAGACAAAATTAGGCAATAAAAATCATATCATTTAATATAAAGAACCATATTTTACTTAAAATGTACAAAATAGCCCGGAGCTCAAAAAATCCGCAAAATGCCCTTTTGAACTGAGAGATTACCGTCTTCAACTAAAAAAGGAAAGAGAAAGCCAAAAAATCATAACATTTAATAAAAAGATCTTTTTTTTCAGAAAATGTAAAAATAGCCCGAAGCTTAGAAAAATCTGTAAAAAATGTGCAATGGAACTGGTAGATCGCCTCTTCAACAGAAAAATAAGAGAAGAGAAATGTAGGCTATAAAAATCATATCACTTAATAAAAAGATCCATATATTCCTAAAATGTAGAACATTGCACCGAGCTTATAAAAATCGGTAAAAATATCCGTTGGAATCGCGAGATCGCCATCTTCAATTGAAAAATACGTGAAGACAAACTTAGGCAAAAAATAATATAATCCAATAATTAAGATCCATGGCTTACAGAAAATTTAGAAAATAGCCCAGATGTAAAATTAATAAGCAAAAATGTCCTTTGGAATCGGGAGATCGCCATGTTCAGCTTAAAAATAGGAGAAGACAAAATTAGGTTATTAAATGATATGATTTAATAAAAAGATCCATATCTTCCAGAAAATGTAGAAAATAAACCCGAGCTCAGAAAAAACCGCATAAAATATCCGTTGGAACAGGGAGATCGCCATCTTCAATTAAAAATAAGAGAAAATAAAATTATGCCAAAAATCATGTCATTTAATAAAAATTAATATATTCCAAAAATCCAGAAAATAGCTCCAAGCTAAGTAAAATCTGCAAAAATGTCTGTTGGACCAGGGAGGTCGCGATCTTCAACTTAAAAAAAGAGAATACAAAATTATGCCAAAAATCATATCATTTAATAAAAAGATACACATCTTCCAGAAAATACAGAGCTAAGTAAAATCTACAAAAGTATCCGTTTAAATAGGGAGATCACCATCTTCAACTGAAAATTAAGAAAAGACAAAATTATGCTATAAAGATCATAAAATTTAATATAAAGATTCATATCTAACAAAAAAATATTGAAAATAAACTGGAGCTCAAAATCCGCAAAAATGTCCGTTGGAACCGGGAGAACGCCATCTTCAACAGAAAAATATGAGAAGAAAAATTAGGCCAAAAATCATATATCATTTAATAAAAACATCCATATCTTCCAGAAAATTTAGATAATAGCAACGATGTCAGAAAAATTGCAAAAGTGTCCGTTGGAACTGGGAGATCGCTATCTTCAACTGAAAAATAAGAGAAAACAAACTTAGTCTTTAAAAATCATATCATTGAATAAAAGATACATATCTTCAATGAACTTTTGAAAATAGTTCCGAGCTGAAAAAAATGCAAAAATGTCTGTTGGAACCGTAAGATCGCCATCTTCGACTAAAAAAAATAAGAGAAGACTAACTTAGGCAAAAATTTATCATTTAATATAAAGATTTATTTCTTACAGAAAATTTATAAAATAGTCCGGATATCAAAAAAATCCCTAAAAATGACCATTGGAACCGGAAGATCGCCATCTTCAATGAAAAAAAATGAGACGACCAATTATTCCAAAAAAATCATATCATTTAATTAAAAGATCTATAACTTCTTGAAAATGTACAAAAATAGCACCGATCTCAGAAAAATATGGAAAATATCCGTTGGAATCGGGAGATCGCCATCTTCAACTTAAAAATAAGAGAAGACAAAATTATGTTATAAAAATTATATCATTTAATATAAAGATTCATTTCATTTATTATAAAAGATTCATATCATTTATTATAAAGATTCATATCATACAGAAAATATAGAAAATAGCTCGGAGCTCAAAAAAATCCGTTATTGGAACCAGGAGACTGCCATCTTCAAGCGAAAATAAGAGAAGGCAAAATCAGACCAAACTTCATTTCATTTAATAAAAAGATCCATAATTCCAAAAAATTTAGAAAATAGCCCCGAGGTCAGAAAAATCCATAAAACTGTTTGTTGGAACCGGGAGATCGCCATCTTCAACTGAAAAAAAGAGAAGACAAACTTAGTCTATAAAAATCAAATCATTAATAAAAAGATCCATATCTTCAATGAACTTTGGAAAATAGTTTCGAGCTGAAAAAAATCTGTAAAAATGTCCGTTGGAACCGGGAGATCGACATCTTCAACTAAAAAAAATAAGAGAAGACAAAATTAGGGTAAAATCATAGAATTTAATATACAGATTCATATCTTACAAAAAATTTAGAGAATAGCCCGAATCTTAGAAAAATCCCAAAAAATGTCTGTTGTAATCGGGAGTCAACGAAAAAAATAAGAAACGACCAAATTAGTCCAAAAAATCATGTCATTTTATAAAAAGATCCATAACTTTCTGAACATGTATAAAAATAGACCCGAGCTCTAAAAATCTGCAAAAAATGTTCGTTGGACTTGGGAGATCACCATTTTCAACTAAAAATAAGAGAAGACAAAAATTGGGTAATAAAAATCATATCAATTAATATAAATATTCATATCTTACAGAAAATGTAGAAAATAGCCCGGAGCTTAGAAAAATCAGCACAAATGTCTGTTGGAACTGGAAAATCACCATTTTCAACTAGAAAATAAGAGGATACAAAATTAGGCAATGTAATAAATAGATTCATAACTTCCAAAAATGTAGAAAAATAATACCAAGCTCAGAAAAATCCTCACAAATGTCCGTTGGAACCGAGAGATCGTCATTTTCAATTGAAAAAAAGAGGCGAAAAAATGAGGCGAAAAAATCATATCATTTAATAAAAAGATATGTATCATCAATAAAATTTAGAAAATAGCTCCGAGCACCGAACAATTCACAAAAAATGTCAGTTGGAATAGGGAGATGGCCATTTTCAGTTGAAAAAAATAAGAGTAGACAAATTTAGGCCAAAAATGATATCATGTAATAAAAAGTTGCATATCTTCCAGAAAATACAGAAAATAGACTCGAGCTCAGAAAAATGAGCAAAAATGTTCATTGGAACAGGGAGATCGCTATCTTCAAATGAAAAAAATAATAGACTACAAAATTATGCCGAAAATCATATCATTTAATAAAAATATTCATTTATTCTAGAAAACGCTGAAAGTAGCTTTGAGCTAAGTAAAAATCCAAAAATGTCCATTGGAATAAAGAGATCGCCATATTTAACTGAAAAATAAGTGAAGACAAAATTATGCCAAAAATCATATCATTTAATAAAAGTATCCTCATCTTTCAGAAAATACAGAGCTAAGTAAAATCCGAAAAAATATCCGTTTGAACCAGAGATCACCATCGATAACTGAATAATAAGAGAAGACAAATTTGGCTATAAAAATCATATCATTTAATATAAAGAACCATTTCTTACAAAAATTTAGAAAATAGACTAGAGCTCAGAAAAATCCGCAAAAATGTCCATTGGAACCGGGTGATCGCCATCTTCATCTGAAATATTAGAGAAGACAAAATTGACCAAAAAATCAAATGGTTAAATAAAAGATTCATACTTCCAAAAATGTAGAAAATAGCCTCGAGGTGAAAAAAATCCGCAAAAATGTCCGTTGGAACTGGGAGATCGCCATCTTCAGGTAAAAAATAAGAGAAGACAAAATTAGGCCAAAAATCATTTCATTTAATAAAATGATACATATCTTCCATAAAATGCGGAAAATATCCCCGAGCTCAGAACAATCCGCAAAAATGTTCGCTGGAACTGGTAGATCGCCATATTCAACTAAAAAAATAAAAGAAAACAAAATTATGCAAAAAATCATATCATTTAATAAAAATATCCATATC
Source organism: Scilla litardierei (assembly GCA_030789695.1). NCBI lineage: Eukaryota > Viridiplantae > Streptophyta > Magnoliopsida > Asparagales > Asparagaceae > Scilla > Scilla litardierei. Next base: position 91,807,356 of record CM061131.1, on the reverse strand, counting down.
TTCCAGAAAATACAGAAAATAGCTTTGAGCTAAGTAAATTCCTCAAAAATGTCTGTTGGAACTTAGAGATCGGCATCTTTAACTGAAAAATTAGTGAAGAAAAAATTATGCCAAAAATCATATCATTAAATAAAAAGATCCATATTTCCAGAAAATACAGAAAATAGCCCCGAGCTAAGTAAAATCCGCAAAAATATCTGTTTGAACATGGAGTTCTCCATCCTCAACTGAAAAATAAGAGAAGATAAAATTAGGCTATAAAAATCATATTATTTAATATAAAGATTTTTATCTTACAAAAGGGTAGAAAATAGCTTGGAGCTCAGAAAAATCCGCAAAAATGTTCGTTGGAAACGGAAGATCGCCATCTTCATCTAAAATACAAGACAAGACAAAATTAGGCCAAAAAATCAAATGGTTTAATAAAAAGATCAATATCTTCTAGGAAATGTAGAAAATATCCTCGAGGTCAAAAAAATCAGCAAAAAAGTCCATTGGAACCGGGGGATCGCCATCTTCGGCTAAAAAATAAGAGAAGATAAAATTAGGCCAAAAATCATATGATTTAATAAAAGGATACATACCTTCCGTAAAATAAAGAAAAGTAGGTCCGAACTTAGAAAAATCCGCAAAAATGTCTGTTGGAACCGTGAGATGGCCATCATCAGCTAAAAAAGAGAAGACAAAATTAGGCCAGAAAATCTTATCATTTAATAAAATGATCCATATCTTTCATAAAATGTAGAAAAATAGCCACAAGCTCAGAAAAATCTGCAAAAATTTCTGTTTAAATTGGGAGATGGCCACATTCAATAAAATTAGCCTATAAAAATTAGAGAAGACAAAATTTGGCTATAAAATCATTTCATTTAATAAAAATGTCCATATCTTACATAAAATGTAGAAAATAGCCTGGAGCTCAGAAAAATCCGTTCAAATGTCTGTTGGAACTGGGAGATCACCATCTTCAACAAAAAAACAGAGAGCAAAATAAGGCCAAATAATCGGAATATTTAATAAAAAGGACCATATCTTCCAGAAAATGTAGAAAAATTGCTCCAGGCTAAGAAAAATTAGCTAAAATTTCTGTTGGAATCGGTATATAACCATCTTAACGTTAAAAAATAAGAGAAAACAAATGTATGCTATAAAATCATATTACTTAATAAAAAGATACATATCTTCCATAAAATGTAGAACATAACACCAAGCTCAAAAATCTGCAAAAATGTCCATTGGGACCGGTGGATTGCCATCTTCAACTGAAAAATAAGATATGGCAAAATTAGCCTATAAAAATCATATCATTTAAAATAAAGATACATATTTAACAGAAAATGTAGAAAATAGCACAGAGCTCAGTAAAATTCGCAAAATTTTCGTTGGAACATGGAGATTTCCATCTCCAACGAAAAAATAAGAGACGACAAAATTAGGCCAAAAAATCATATTAGTTAATAAAAACATACATATCTTCCAGAAAATGTAGAAAATAGCAATGAGCTTAGAAGAATACACAGAAATGTCCGTTTGAACTGGGATATCGTCATCTACAAATGAAAAATAAGAGAAGACAAAATTAGGCTATAAAAATCATATCATTTAATAAAAGGTTCATATCTTACAGAAAATAAGAAAATATGATTGATCTCAGAAAAATCTGCACAAATATCCGTTAGAACCTGAAGATTGCCATCTTCAACTAAAAAAATAAGAGAAGCCAAAATTAGGATATAAAAATCATATCATTTAATATAAAGATTAATTTCTTACAGAAAATGAATAATATAGCCCAAAGCTCAGAAAAATCGGCAAAAAATGTTCGTTGTTACCATGAGATCCCCATAATAAATGAAATAAAATAAGAGAAGAAAAAATTAGGCCAAAACATCATATCCTTTAATAAAAAGATGCAATCTTCCAGAAAATGTAGAAAAATAGCCCGAGCTTAGAAAAATCCGCAAAATTATCTATTGAAACCAGGAGATTGACATCTTCAATTTAAAAATAATAGAAGACAAATTTAAGCTATAAAAATCATATCAGTTAATATAAAGATCTATATCTTCCATAAAAACTCGAAAATAGCACTGATATCAAAAAACGCTAAAATGTCGGTTGGAACTGGAGATTGTTATGATCAACAGAAATATAAGAGAAGACAAAATTAGGCTATAAAAATCATATCAATTAACATATAGATTCTTTTCTTTCAGAAAATGTAGAAAATAGCCACGAGCTTAGAAAAATCCGCAAAAATGTCCGTTAGAACCGGGAATGCGTCAAATTTAGCGAATAAAAAGAGAAGACAGAATTAGGCCAAAAAATCATATCGTTTAAAAACGATCGATATCTTCCATATAATACAAAAAATAATCAAGAGCTCAGAAAAATCCGCAAAAATGTATGTTGGAGCCGGGAGATCGTCGGCTTCATCTGAAATATAAAAGAAGACAAAATAAGGCAAAAAAAATCAAATGATTTGATAATAAATTCATATCTTCCAGAAAATGTAGACAATAGCCTCGAGGTAAGTAATCTGCAAAAATGACCGTTGGAACTAGGAGATCGCCATCTTCAGCTAAAAAATTAGCGAGTACAAAATTAGGCCAAAAAATAATATCATTTATTAAAATGATTCATATCGTCCATAAAATGCAGAAAAATAGCCCCGAGACTAGAAAAATCTTCAAAAATTTTCGTTTGAACTGGGAGATGGCCATCTTTAACTGAAAAATAAGAGAACACAATATTAGGCAATAACAATCATTTCATTTAATAAAAAGGTCTGTATCTTATAGATAATGTAGAAAATAGTGCTAGCTCAGAAAAATCCGCTCAAATGTCCGTTGGAACCGAGATATCGCCATTTTTAACTAAAAAATAGAAGACAAAATTTTGTCGAAAAATCATATCATTTAATAAAAGATCCATATTTTCCAGAAAAATGTAGAAAAATTGCCACATGCTAATTAAAACATGCAAAAATGTCCATTGAAACCGGTAGATCGCCATCTTCAACTAAAAAATAAGAAAAGACAAACATAGGCTATAAAAATTATATCATTTAATAAAAATAAACATATCTTCCATAAAATGTAGAAAATAGCACCGAGCTTAGTAAAATCGGCAAAAATGTTCGTTGGAACCGGGAGATCGTCATCTTCATCTTAAAAATTAGAGAAGACAAAATTAGGCCAAAAATCATATCAGTTAATAAGAAGACCAATATCTTACAGGATATTTAGAAAATATGCCCACAACACTTGCGAAATCCGTGCGAGTCCCAAAAATCGTTAACCGTTGCAGTTGCTTGTGTAACGAATTTCACCAGTGTTGTGGGAGGGAAAATATGAGGCCAAATAAGGAGCGTCGGCAGTTTCTTTGTGAAGAGGAGGTAGTTTCCATGACTTCCCATGAGATTTCGAGTGGGATAACAGCTTGGTTGCTGCGAATAGAGGGGTTGAAGCATTTTACTATTTCTGACAGCCCAAGCTATCGGCCAATCTCATCAACAAATGACTGAAATCTTGGCACCAACGTGTCATGCCCCGCTTCCCAGGATACCTGGGAAGTACAAATCCGTCCCAAGTATGCCTGAAGAGGCAATGGTGATGGAGAATGAGAGGAGAAGAGACAGAAATAAGACAGAGGCATGCCACTACACACATGCTGGGATAGTATGTGTAATGCTCCACAATACTCAATGAATCACAACATCACCCAAAGAGACACAGAAATACAACATTCTAAAACAAAATAACATTCCATATAGGTAACAAGGCTCAATTAAAACTTAGGTACACATTTCTCTCGGGTACAACTCAACACACCCAAGTACAACACCAAGGCACTGCTACCACCATCGCACTCCACTACTATCCCCAATACCCAGCCAGCACTCCTGAAGCATCCAATTTGCTACCTGAAAACCCACGGGGTGGATAACGTCAATGCATGTCCAGTAGGAAATCCTAACACTAATGTCAATTTATGTTATTCTTTGCTTAATTACTGTGGTTACAAGTTAAGGTAAGATCATGAAGACTATGTAACATAATATAACGGTAAAGCATACCACTGTATGAAGTAAAAGCATATGAAATAGAGACGTACCTGTCGTTAGAGAGTGAGCTGCTGTAAAAGACAGTTAGTGCTACAAATATTATATAAGGAAAGGAACAGCAAAGGCAACTACAACTATAGGATTACAATGAGAAATAAATTCAGAAGGACAAGAAACAACTACAAGTAAGACTACATAATAAGGATGACGTAACTGCAAGGTAGTAAGTGACAAGTGCAAAGACTAACAATCCAAGTGCCACAAGCAGACCTAATCTAAAAGAGTATTATACCACAGTGTCACAACAATACAAGTATAGGAAGGAGGAAACACTGCAAGGAGAACAAATAACATGTAATTTGTAGCAATTACAACTATACAAAGCAAGGGAAATAACCACAAGTATATTATGATAAAGTAAGAGTCTTCAGTTATTGAAATTTATCCAAAACCCTGGGTAAATGCAGGACATAAGGACATGGACCCCCAGGTGGGGTTGTTGGATCTGGATCTAAGCCTAGAGGGATGGTGAATAGGCTTATAAAAATTCTCGTACAACCCACGAGAAAAAACACGCAGTTTATAATCACAAGCAGTGCAAAAAGTATGCAATCACAGAGTACGCACAGATATACCCTGGTTCGATCGTCCAACGACCTACTCCAGCCCCCAAGCAAATACTAGCATTATTATGTTTCTTATGTACTACTATAATGAGCCTTGAGCCCCCGGCTACCCACCTAGCACGTACCACACTCCCCGAGTGCAAAACACTATCAACCTAGTAAATGCTCTATCTTGACAAGCCCCACTCGTCAAGACCCTCTTGTCTAGTCCCACGACAAACAAGTCTCAAAAGAACACAAAAGCAGTAAAGTTTTCCCTACAGAGATCGTTACTACTACACACAATAATAGTAAAAGAGTTTAGAGAATCTCAGTATATAGGCGTAGTCGTCGCTGTCAATTGACACGGGCCAGCTCTCGTCTGGCAAGATGTAGATGTCTCGTCTCATCTGCAACTCAAGTTTCCACTCTTGCTTGATTCCTCTTTGAATATTGCGGCCTTATCTTGATGGTGTAGCAGCAGTGCATGGCTTGAACCCTGCAGTGCGTGGCCTGAACCCGGCAGTGCGTGCGTAGTCCCTCGTAGTGCGCGTGCAGCCCCTTGCTGTGCATGCACATCTCTCTCTTGAGTCGTCAACTTGCGGCCTAGCTTGTTAATGACCCCTTCTCCTTGTTGATGGCTTCCAAAGGTTGCGGTAATGATGGTTGATGCTTGTGGAGATATGGATTTCTCTTTTGGCCTTGGTTGCTTTGCACAAGGGGTGATATGGCTACGTTGCGGCAATGTCAAGGAGTTTGGATATGAGGGCTTAGCTTACTTAAGGAGGAAGAGATCTAGGGCTAGAAGTTTGCACAAGGTGGAGCACTCCCTTAGAAACTTGCGGCTATAGGTGTGTTGATGGCTTATCCTTTGGATGCTTGAGTTGATGTTGATGCCGACACTTCCCTTGATGATGCAAGAGCTTGAAGATAGCAATGTAGATGGGCTAGCTTGCAGCTATAGAGCTTTGAAATGGAATTGTGCAAGGAGGATGTGGAGAGTAACTTGAAGATGTAGCTTGCAGCCAAGGGCTTGGAAGAGATGAAGAACTTTGGCCTAGGAGATGATGAAATATATGAAGTTATTCAGGATACAACTCATGCCAAAATAAATACCACTGATTTAATACAGAGATTAAAATCAGAAAAATATCACTATGTTGTAGAGCACTGAGTTGTGATCGTCTTGGAGCAAACGGTTTGTCGATCCGAGCTCTGTGAGAAATTTATGCACTTTTTAGCGTCGTCCATTGAGCTCCTTGCAAATGTGCAGCCATGAAGGTTTTCTCTAGTGTTTTAGGCGAATTTCTTTGGTTTCCTCTCTCACAAAATCTCTCTCTTTGAATATGGGTTTATATAGGAGAGGATGGGATATGATAGAATCAATTAGAATTCCATATTTGATGAAGATTGGAAGGAATCCTAGTTTGATTAGGATTTGAATAAATCTCTTAGGATATGGAGTTTGAATATGAATGGCTATGGTGTTCAATTTTTGTGGCTATATGATTTGAATTAGATCCCATTTAATCACCTTTGATTTGCATGAGATTATCCATATCTCTCCATCTTTGACCACGTCTCCAATTTGCATAGCATTAGGACTTGAATTGAATCTCTAATTGATTTGAGTCAATCCAAGAGAGATTTGAAAGAGATATTCCATATCTCTCCATATTGGAATAGGATTAGAATGGTAATGAGAATTTGAATCAATCTTAAATTGATTTGAATAAGATTCTCTCCAATTTGACGTGGTCCAATACTTGTAGCTATAATCACTATCTCTTTGACCAAGTCCAAGTTGCTATATGAATAGCAATTTCTCCATCTTCTAATTTGCTATGTGAATAACAATTCCTCCATCAATTGACGTAGTCATCACTTTGAAGATTTACAAGCGTGATACTCCTGAAAACAATTAGCACACACATTAGAACATTCACACACGTTTGTTATAATCAAATACGAAGTCATCGATCGTTGAATCCAAAACATGTTGTATCCAACAATCTCCCCCTTTTGATAATGACAAACGATTATAAGATTTGCACCAACATTCCAAATAATACATCGTGACATGTGTGTGAAGTGTGACAATGAGAGGATGTGTCTACAACAATATAACACTTGATGTACAAGCATACAAGCATACAACAATATAACAATGATGTGATACATATAAGCATGTCATGCTCCCCCTATTTTCATGCTCCCCCCTTGAACACATATTCACATATTCAAGAATTCCTTAATGCTCCCCCTTAAACCAATATTCAGATATGCACATATAAGCATTAATGAACCAAATCTTCATTATTTTCTCCCCCTTTTGTTATCATCAAAAGCGTATCAACGAAGTCTAGTTCATGTCACATGTAAAAATAAAGTATTATAAATTACAACTAACGCTTGCATGTCATTTTTTCTTAGAGTAAGCACTTCAATTTCAATGAAAAGAGTAACGTAGACTTCTACACCATCGCGTAAGTGTGATGATTAAATAATTGAAGCACAAAGGGAGAAACTCTTTAGAAATCAACCAAAACCAATACACATTTTCCAATAAAAATGATATCACTAGGATTGATTTTCCATATCTCATTAAAAATGAGTTCAAGTTACCACACCCCAAAAACATAGCTTATAAGGACTCTTAGATGTGTGGGTGGAATTGCTTGATGAGTAAAATACACCAACGCTAAAGATTACGCATATAGCTTAAGTTGGTTACTCCTGGGTAGTATACTTGCCATGAATTGTATCCATTTTACATACGGAGCAATATTCAATCTTTTTCCATTTTTCTTGTTTCATATTCAATTCTTTTGTGCTCAATTTTTATCCATGAAAAATACACATCATATTCCTTAGATATATAAGTTATTTTTAACCTACATTAACTTTCCAACATTTCATAAAAGATTCTCCAATTGTGCAACAATACTCAATACTCGTGGAAGCGAAGGTGTAGGTGTAGAAATCACGTTATTCAATTCATTAAGCATGACATGGCTATTTAGGAATTCTAACATGCGCATGTAGCTATAACACTAATACAATGATTTCTATAAGGATATGAATGACATTCAATAATACTACTTGAATGATACAAAGAGAAATATTTTCATTAAGCACATTTTTTTCTTTTAATTTTTTTGATTTTTTTATATAAGATGAATGAAGCAAACTAGAATCAAGCAAACTAGCACATAAATAAAAAATAGTTCAAGCAAGCAAAATCTATGAAGGTATGCATTAATTTCATAGAGGGAAAAGATATACATTCGCGTCGTCGTTTGGCTAAGAAGCTTAAATAATGAAACCGTTCAATCCAAAGCTCCTCGCCAAATCTCCATTGTACCTACACGGTAGATGCTATATGTGACCTTGGAATCCTACAAGGTCCACTCATGTTAGTCACCAAAGATTTATGAACCCACACTTGTTTAAACTTTATTTTCGTGTTCCTAAACTTGTAATTATAAGATGTATGACCAACACTTCACAAGTAAAGCACTTTGCACGCATATTTTGACAATAGTAGGCACATTGTGAATTTTCTTAAATTTTGGCTTTTCAATATTTTTCAAACCAAATCCAAGTCTTCGTCTATTATTGCCATATAATTGATTTTCAAGAATGATATCTAGATTCCTATGGAAAATTTCTTAATAGACAATTCAAGACTAGAGACTTTGGATTTTAATAATGCATTCTCATTCACAAGCAAAGTACATTTACTAATGAAAGCTTTCTTGTTTTTCTCTTCTTCCTTTTCAAACTCAATCACTTTTCTTTTAAGATCATTATTAACCATGCAGAATTTATCATTAAGCTCTCTAATCACATAGTCTTTTTCAGTTTCCAGCTTAATTAAATCTTGCTTAAGCATCTTAATATCATTCATCAAAGAGGGACAAGAAAGACTATCAATTTTTTCAGGTGAGCTAGAATTTTCTTTTAACATGGTAATGGTGGATTTGCATGCAACAAGCTCTTCTTTCAGATTTTTAGTTTCTTCCAACATGTCACAATTTTCTTTTTGCAATTCAAAACACGTATTTCTATAGCTTTCTACACTAGAATCTAGCTCATCAATTTTCTCTTGCATTTTCTTAAAAAGTTCAACTCTAGTATAAGATGTTACCTCGTCGTGTATTCCCATCAATCCAAGATTGATTCCAATTTCATGCTCCTCATTCTCATCCTCACTATACATGTCCCACGTTCGCATCACCGCTTTTCCTTTCTTATCTGCAATATCTCCTCCTGCATTTGAAATAATCAACTTTATCAGCAGTTTTCTGTTCAGAAATATTTCTAGCAGGATTATATTTATTAAAACGATTGAACCTTTGTGCCATTTCAGCTCTTCCTTGCTTTGTTTTGATGTACCTGCTGAACCCTCTTACCATAAGTGCATGCTCCTCATCATTTTCGTCATCCTCGCTATCTTGAAGAGCTAGTGGTCTTGGAGCTTTTTCCTTTGCCTAATCAGGTTTCTCTCTTTTTTTTCAATATTTTGCAGCTTAAGTTCGTGGGGGAATTAGGTTGCCTTTCAAGTCATCCACTCTCATCTGTGATAGTTCTTTCGCCTCTTGGATAGCGGTGAATTTAGGCCTGAACGAGCTTGGCAACGCTCTTAAGATTTTTCTCACCTGTTCAAGGCTAGAGTATGGCTTACCGAGGGAGGTGGACTTGTATACAATGTATGTGAACCTCGTAAATATGTCCTTAATGGATTCTGATGGAAGCATGTGGAAGCTCTCATATTTCGTACTCAACAACGCAAGTCTGGATTCCTTTACTTGCGGTGTTCCCTCATGCGTCACCTCTAGTGTATGCCAAATTTCTTGCGCAGTTAAACATTGTGAGACACGATTGAATTCAGCTTTATCCAAAGTGCAAATAAGCGCATTCATAGCTCTGTATTCAAAGAAAAACGTTTTTTATCATTGGCATCCCATTTATCTTCAGGTTTCAACATTTCAGTATCTCCAATTTTAAGCATAGGAAGACTATATCATTTTTCAACAATATTCCATACATTATAATCAACAGAGGCTAAGTAGATTTTTATTCTAGTTTTCCAATAAGCATAATCTACACCATTAAATTTAGGGGGACGTGATATGGACTGGCCTTCAGCAAATGCAAAATCAAAAGTATTCATAGTCAATCTAGCCTAGATCCTCTAACATGCTCTGATACCACTTGTTGGATCTGTATCTAAGCCTAGAGCGAGGGTGGTGAATAGGCTTATAAAAATTCTTATGCAACCCACGAGAAATCACACGCAGTTTATAATCACAGACAGCGCAAAAACTATGCAATCACAGAGTATGTACAGATATACCCTGGTTCGGTCGTCCAACGACCTACTCCAGCCCCCAAGCAAATACTAGCATTAATATGTTTCTTATGTACTACTATAATGAGTCTCGAGCCTCCGGCTACCCACTTAGTAGTACCACACTCCCCGAGTGCAAAACACTATCAACCTAGAAAATGCTCTAACTTGACATGCCCCGCTCGTCAAGACCCTCTTGTCTTGTCCCCCCGACTAAACAAGTCTCAAAAGAACACAAAAGCGATAAAGTTTCCCCTACATAGATCGTTACTACTACACACAAATAATAGTAAAAGAGTTTTAAAGAATCTCAGTATGTAGGCATAGTCGTCTCTGTCAATTGGCACGGGCCAGCTCTCGTCTCGCAAGATGTAGATGTCTCGTCTCGTCAGCAACTCAAGTTGCCGCTCTCGCTTGACTTCTCTTTGAATATTGCGGCCTTATCTTGATAGTGTAGTAGCAGTGTGTGGCCTGAACCGGTAAAAATTGTGACCGTTTTACGGGTTGTGGGCGCGGTCACAATATTGCGGCCAATTTCATGTAAACATTTGGTCTCAGCGCGCGAAACAGTCACAATTTTGCGGGTTGTGGGCGCTGGGTATTTTTGGGTAAATGTAGACATTATTTACATAGCACGCAAAACGGTCACAATTTTGCCGGTTTTGGGCGGTGCGTAATTTTGGGTAATTGTAGACGGTTTTGCCCAGTGCGCAAAACGGTCGCATTTTTGCCGGTTGTGCGCACTCGGTAATTTTGGGTAAATGTTGACAGTTTTGCTCAGCGTGCAAAACTGTCACAATTTTGCCGGTTGTGTGCGCTGAGTAATTCTGGGTAAATGTAGACATATTTGGTCAGCGCGTAAAACGGTCACAATTTTGCAGGTTGTCCGTGCTGGGTCACTTTGGAAAAATGTAAACATTTGGGCTCAGCGCACGAAACAACCACAATTTTGTGGGTTGTGGACGCTGGGTATTTTTGGGTAAATGTACACATTATTTGCGTAGCGCGCAAAACGGTCACAATTTTGCCGGTTGTGCACGCTGGGTAATTTTGGGTTAATGTAGACGGTTTTGCCCAGTGCGTAAAACGGTCGTATTTTTTCCGGTTGTGCGCACTGGGTAATTTTGGGTAATGTAGACAGTTTTGATCAGCGCGCAAAACTGTCACAATTTTGCCGGTTGTGC
>CM061131.1:91754648-91795648 GCA_030789695.1 Scilla litardierei | reverse complement strand
GACATTTTTGTCGAATTTTCTAAGCTCGGGGCTATTTTTTAACATTTTCGAGAAGTTATAGATCTTTAATTAAATAATAAGATTTATTGACCTGATTTTTTCTTCCATTATTTTTTAATTGAAGGTGGCGATCTCCCTATTTCAATGAACATTTTTGCGGATTTTTATGAGCTCTGGAATAATTTCTAAATTTTTGGAAAGTTATGGATCTTTTATTAAATGATATAATTTTTATAGCCTAATTTTGTCTCCTTTATTTTTTTGTTGAAGATCCGATCTCCTGGTTCCAACAGACTTTTTTGCGTATTGTTTTAAGCTTGGTGCTATTTCTTACATATTATGGAAGATATAGAACGTTTTTTAAATAAAATGATTTTTATGGCCTACGTTTGTATTCTCTTATTTTTTGCAGTTCAAGATGGTAGTCTCCCGGTTTCAACGGACATTTTTGCAGATTTTTCTTAACTTGAGACTATTTTTCTACATTTTTTGGAAGATATGTATCTTTTTATGAAATGATATGATTTTATGGCCTAATTTTGTCTTCTCTTTTCTTAATTTGAAGATAGAGATCTTATGGTTCCAATGAACATTTGTGCGGATTTTTTTGAGCTTCTGTCTATTTTCTATATTTTTGTACATTATGAATCTTTATATTAAATGAAATAATTTTTATAACCTAATTTTGTTATCTCTTATTTTTTAGTGGACGATGTCGATCTCACGGTTCCAAGGGACATTTTTGCGGATTTTTCTGAGCTCAGTGTTATTTTTCTACATTTTTGAGAAGCTATGAATCTTTTATTAAATGATAAGATTTTTTGGCCTAATTTTGTCTTCTTTTATTTTTCTGTTGGATCTCCCATTTCTAATAGACATTTTGGGTATTATTCTGACCTCGAGACTATTTTCTAAATTTTCTCGAAGATATGGATCTTATTATTAATGATATGATTTTGGCCTAATTTTGTATTCTCTTATTTTTCAGTTGAAGATGGCAATCTCCTGTTCCAATGGATATTTTTACTGATTTTTATAAGCTCGGCGCTATTTTCTAGATTTTTTATAAATGATATGATTTTATAGCCTACGTTTGTATTCATTTGTTTTTACGGTTCCAATGGACATTTTTGCAGATTTCTCTTAGCTTGAGTCTGTTTTTCTATATTTTCTGAAAGATACTGATCTTTTAATGAAATGGTATTATTTTTTAGCCTAAATTTGTCTTCTCTATTTTTCAAATGAAGATGACGATCTCCTGGTTCCAACGAACATTTTTACGGATTTTTCTGAGCTCCAGAATAGTTTCTACATTTTCTGTAAGATATGAATCTTCATATTAAATAATATGATTTTATAGCCTAATTTTGTCTTCTCTTATTTTTCAGTTGAAGACGACGATCACTCGGTTCCAACGGAAATTTTTGCAGAATTTTCTGAGCTCGGTGCTATTTTCAACATTTTATGGAAAAATATAGAACTTTTATTAAATGATATGATTTTTATACCTTATGTTTTGTCTTCTCTTAATTTTTTCAGTTGAAGATGGTGATCTCTTGGTTCAAACGGAAATTTTGGCGGATTTTTTTGAGCTCCAGGCTATTGTCTACATATTCTGGAAGATTTGGAACTATATATTAAATGATATAATTTTTATGGTCTAAATTTGTCTTCTATTATTTTTAAGTTGAAGATGGCGATCTCCCGGTTCCAACGGACGTTTTTGTGTATTATTCTGACCTCGAGGATATTTCTAAATTTTCTGGAATATATGTATCTATTATACATTTGACAACAATTTTGGAATCTTAGGGTTGACTAGGACAAGCTGACTAGGACAAAAGGGTTGATAGAAAGAAGGCTGAGATTGAATCTTGATAAATCGACGGTTGTGATGAGATTTTGTGTAAAGTTTTGGAGGGAATTTTGATGATCCACGTCAACTCAAGCTGATTCATCCATTTTAAAAACAAAGACTTGATCCTATCGGTCCAAATAAATGCCAGGTTGGCGATCCATGTGACTTTTCACAGTGATCCGTGTCAACCCCTCGCCATCCGCGTTAAACCACTCACCCATAACATTTCCCCATGATCTGTGCAACCTCATAAATCTCTTTTCACCATAATTCGTGCAACCTCTTAACTCTCTCTCTCTCTCTCTCAAAGACCAGAACAATGGAGGTCGTGTTTCTCAGGTAGGAGGCTGAAGCAAAAAATCCCACAAATCAAGATTAGTTTTTAAGGGAGTGATATTGAGTTCGTTTGGTCTTATTTTAACGTTTTTGCTCTTATTTCTGATCCCACAAATCAAGATTAAGTCAGTAAAAAATCCTGCAAATCAAGATTAGGTTTTTTGAAGGTTTGATATTGAGTCCTTTTGATCTTATTTTAACGTTTTTGCTCTTATTTTTGATCCTGCAAACCAAGATTAAGTCATCTTAATCCAGCAAAAAATTGACTCATTTTCTATGTCTTTATCTGGGCATTTTGGAGGAAAAAATCCCAGGCTGTCGAACATCTCAAGCACTTAACCTGTATTTTTTCCCACAAATCAATAGTATTCCATATGTCTTTATCTGGGATTTTTTCCTATTTTTTTGTGTGAATCCCCCGCTTGCGTGTTATATCATTGATATTTGAGGTTTTTTATGATTGATCCATAGTTCCTTATCTGGGCAGTTGGTTTTTGCAGGATTCGTCTACGTTTGGAGTTCTGCTCTTTTCTTGATCTGGGTCTAAATCAAAATTTGAAGTTGTGGAATGTCAAAGGAGGTCAGCAGTAAGTCATCAAAGGCGATGTCGAAGGTGGCGTTGTAGTCTCAAAACATGGTTCTCCCAGTTCCTGGTGGGCCACATCATCGGTTTCCACAAGGCTGGCTGCTACGCTCTATGTGCCGTCTTCTGCACCTCCTTCTACCTCTTCGCCTTCCTCGAGTACCTTGCCGATGATGTTTGTTTAAAAAAAATCCCAACTTTCTTATCTGGGCATTTTTAAGGGATTGATCTTGAGTTTTGTTAATCATATTTTAAAGTTTCACATAACAAAATCACCACTAAGGCCTTTCTTTCCTTTTTATTGAGGGATTTTTTTGAGTGATTCAGTCCAATTCAAGATCAACGAAACTCAAGGTTATTTCCTACCTCCTTATCTTGGCATTTTTTCTATTTTTGTTGCGTGATACTCCTGGCTTATCATATCATTGATATTCAATGTTTTTTTTGATGATTAATCCCTATTTCGTTATCTGGGCATTTGTTTTTTGAGGGATTCATGGACGTTTGGGGTTCTATCTTTTCTAGGCTTGGGTCTTAATCAAATTTTAAAGTTGTGATGTTTTGTATATTATTAGTTTTTTGTAGTTTGCTGGGAAAGCGGTGACTGACGATGCGGAACGATGCAAAACGATGCGTAATGATGAGGAGTTCGGGAAGTTGCTAGGTGGATATCTAATGGCAGACTGTACCGAACATTCATTAGGTGATATTGCCAAGCAGGGGAAGGGGAAGGGCAGCATCTGATTAGTTTTACAGATCCATTTTTATTCATTTAAAAAAATTTATGTATTACTTTTCTCTTCATTCTAGGTGTTTTGGGACTTAATTAGAAGTTATGTTGTGTATGATGATGATCCGATGAGGGTTGCGTAAAACGAGTTGAGGTTTCTAATTCCAAGAAATTTGTTGATTTGCTGATTAATTTATTGTGTTGGTTGGGAAATTGATCCGAGTTTGAATGAAAATGTCTGTTTGAATGAAAATGTATGATCGCATTAGCGGTATTTTGTTCAAACTTTGCTTAATGCCTTAAGAGAACGATAAAGGGAGATCTGAGAATTGCTTCTGTTTCATGAAATTTTAAATGGAAATATATCAAAATTGATGTCGCCATGCTAGCCATGTGTTATATGTTGGGCGTGTTATCTTTGAAATTTGTTTGATATTAATTTTGAAGGAGGCCAAAAACTGATTTTGTTGATATTGAGTTTTGATATTAATTTTGAATTAGAAACATATGAATACGAAGATGCATGTTTTTATTTTAATCTTGAGTTTAGCAGCCCAATTTAAGGCATGTTTTAAAGTTTAAATCTTGAGTTTTAATCTCAATTTTTTGTCTAAGTTTTTAATGTTAATTTTATCTTTTGTTGTATTCATGTTGTGTGCACATCACATGTTTGTTGCAAATTGCAATGCGAAGATTAGAAGAAGAAGCACATGAAGAAGAAGAAGCGGCTACTATCTTGAATTTTGTTGAGAAGTGATCAATTGAAAGTATGTTTTAAAAGATTCGATACATTGATTCATATGTTGAAAAATTTAACACTTTTGATCTTAATGCTTTAAATCGTTTGAGATTTGATCTTGAGTTTTGAATTTTCGATCAATTGATTCTCTTGAGTTTTGAAGAGAAGTGGTCCCTTGAAGGTATACTTTAAAATTAAGATCAAAAGGCTAAAAATTTTTAAAGTTTGTAGCATATCTCGGTTTAAAAAGTTCTAAACTCTCCAAAATCTCATTTTCTTTCTACATATTTTTGCTGAGAAGTTTCATGCTACTTAATTTTTCTTTGAAGTGTCAAATTTTGATATATTTGATATAGTTGTTAATATTTGTCAGCTATACACATTTATCATGTATTTATCTTAAAATTTTCTTCATAATGCTTTATTTTCTTTATTGAATTCATGAGTATGCCTGATTTGTAGCTGCGAACCCCATGGATATTCATTAGGGGTGGAGATTGGACCTTTTGCAATATGTTTGAAGTTTTTATTTGATTATATTTTAGAGAATCAAAATCACTTTCAACTACATGAAAACACAACCTTCAGTTTTAATTTTTCTTTGATTCTTTTTGTTTGTTAGGTAAGAGTGATGGAAATTGAATTCCACCCCCAAGTGATTTTGATGATGAGCACACCAAATGAAGCTTAGTGTACTAACTACACTATGACTAAGTGTGCAGGTTGTGCGACAAATGAAAAGCTTTATGCATACCCCAGAGAAGCACAATCTACGCTCATAGACAAGGACGAACGTTACTAGATCAATGATGAAGCTCAAAGCTCAAATGGAATAGAAGCTCAAGAAAAGCTCACATCTACATCATCATCAGTTGTTCAAGCTTCCGAAGACGTGTCCTAGTCTATAGTGAGTGTGTTGTGTCTTTCTTAGGGTTATGTTAAAGCCAAACGTATAGACATCACACACACACAAATGATTTCAAAGTTAAACATCTTAAATATCTTTTAAATCATTTTCAAAAGTTATTGAGAGCTTTTTTAGTCGCTTTGCATTTTCGTAGTGAAACTCCATTACAACCTGGAGCTAACTACATATTTGACTAGCCGTGTCTCAGAAGAAAATCCTCTGGGAGTCGACTACCAAGGAGTGGGAGTCGACTACCTGCTGAGAATTAATTTCTCCTGAAACACACTGGGAGTCGACTACCAATACCAGGGAGTCGACACCAGCTGTCGAAATCTGACGTTTTGACTTGACTTTTGACATATCTCTAATTTATTATTTCCATGATTTTCGGGACTGTAACGACTGGTTTCATGTATCTGGATTAATTATATTATATATATATGTTTTGGTGGATTTTCTCCTCATGTGTGGTTTTCGTCTCCGTAGCTTTCATTTTCGATCGTTTCGTCGTGATTTTCTAGCTTCTTCTTTAGAATCGTCGATTTTGGAGTAAGTCATTCGTGACGGGCTTCATATCGGTCATATCTTATTATTAGATCAAGCTTAGGAGTCTTAGGAATCGATCCCGGAGCTTCGCGCTCCATTTCGGAACTTTTTGTGCACGTTAGCCGGTACAAGAAGGGGAACCGACCGACTAGATGACGATTTAGTCGGTCGGCAAACCTTCATGGACCGACTAGTGGGCTTTGTAAATTACTCAGGAGTTACTGTTTATCGTTAGTCGGTCTAAGAACATTGGTCGACTGACTAGGTTGCAAACTAGTCGGTCAGCAATTGTTCTTTAACCGACTAGCTTTATGATCCTTTTGATACCAAGTACTATTCATTCTTAGTCGGTCTAAGAACGTTTATCGACCGACTAGAGGAGAAACTAGTCAGTCAGTAGTTGTTCTTTGACCGACTAAATCTAAATCCTATTATGTACAGGGGTTACTGTTTGGACTTAGTCGGTCTGCGTTGGTCAACCGACCGACTAGTTCCCAAACTAGTCGGTCAGTGGTTGCTCTTTGACCGACTAATCAGTGTCGAAACCTAATTTCTGGACAGCCGCCAACACTTCCTATTTAAACCCCACCCACGATTTCTTTCATCCCTCTTTCATTCTCCTGAGCCTCCTTCTTCCCCAAATCACTCTCCAACATTTTCCCCAAGCCATTCCTTCCTCCCTTGGAGTTTCCCTCTCCATTTTGGTCTACCACCATACCCTAGGCCATCTCCAACCCCCAAAACCCCCTTTAAACCATTTTCTCCAGATTTTCCCCATCATTCCAGATCTGAACCCTAGGTTCCCCCGGATCATTTCTTCCGTTGCTGTGCTTGCTCAGCATCGTTCTTCCGCTTCCTATATGGTAATAACTCGATCTCTTAATATCCTCATAACCCATTTGTGTTTTTGTGAAACCCTAATAAAACTAGGTTGGATATTGTTCTAATGTTGTTTTGCCATGGTAGCGATCTCATCGCCGTAGTTAGCATTTGTGTGACGGCCTCGTTGATCGTCATCCTCGGTGCTAGGCAAGTGAAACTTGCCACTTAGGGTTTTGGGCCATGTTTTAGGCCATTTGCTTGTTGTAGGCGTAAAAGAGATTAGGCGACGAAATGATACTCGTCTAGGCGCAAATTTAGGAACTAGCTTGACAATGAAGCTAGATCCGACATTTATCATGTTGCACAACTACCATGTCATGTTTAATTTCCATTAACGGTACGCGAATTAATTGTCATGTCATTGCATTCTTTAAGTCTTCCCGTGATTGCGTAGCTCCGCTACACCTTGTGAAATGATTGAGGCTAGGTGCACCCCTATGCCAAATGAAATACGCTCTTGGGTCGTGATCCAGGAAACGAGCTCTTGTGCGGGGCAACCCTGGCTCATTTACTGAGCTCATGTACATTGACCTTGGCTCGTTTACACGTGGGTTTTGGGGTAAGAGTTAAGCGGCCATTCAACTGGGAGTCTGCCCGATCAGCAACTGCAGTTGTAAGGCGTAAACTCTGGGTTCTGGGGTAGTGTTAAGCGGCCAATCAGTGTGAATGTCAAACCGTTCAGCTGTAAGGCGTAAACATCTACAAACAATGTGAAACGTGACTAGTGAAAAGATTGAGATTGTTAGTAGCTTGGCTACTCTTGACTTGTCCTGATAATTGTTCTCTTGTACTTATTGTTTCACCATGTCTTACTTGTGCACTTATACCATAACTGCCATGTCATGCATACTATAACTGCTAGGTTGTTAGTTTACCTTACTTTCAGTTTCCTTGCTCAAGTCTTTTAGACTTGCTGACATGTGCCCCTTTACTCTTTTGGGTGACACATGTTAGATCCTGAGCCTGAGTTCATTGTTGAGGACGAGGTGTTTGCTGACGCCGAGCCCGAGCCTGTGTTTGGCGAGGAGTACGTGGACACTGGGGACCAGTCCTACTGTCTTCGTTGAGCTTTTCCCTTTTGTTTTAGACTGCTGTTTAGTTGTCGGTGCGTGGCACCTATACTTTGTTTTGTTGTCCCTTTTGTTGGCCTTGTTCTGGGCATTTAGACTCTTTCTTTTAGCCTGGTGGCTTTTCTGGATGTTGAACTTAATTTTCACGTTGGACAATTCTGAGATTTGAGATTTTATTTCTGTCTCTCCTTGTGTTATTATTGTTGTTCCGTTTGTGGTTACAGGGACCTGCTTATGTTTTATTGACGCTTATCGGGTTTGGGGCTTCACAGCTCCACTCTCGTGGGGACCTTTTCACGTCTCGCCTCCATTTTAGGGAAGCGGGGCGTGACAGGTTTTGTTGGTGGCTCATGCAGGTCCTTCTGTAACTGCGATTATCGGAATGACGATAATAATATTAGAATGTCCAATAAACTAAGTTCGACGTCCGAGTCATAAGCTATGAATCTAATCTGCTTCATTTTCTGTGTCATTAGATGGCAGGAAGGCGATTCACCCGTGGTGGAGGTAGTGGTGCGTCCCCTCATGACGAGGAGCCTGAGCGGGAACCCACCAATGGAGAGATGATGCAGATGATGCTTCAGATGATGCAGGTGCATCAGGGCGTGCTCCTGCAAGTCCAGAATGCTCCAGTTGTTCGAGCTGGTCGGGCAATCCAGGATGCCCCTCGCTCTGAGCCGGGAGCAAAGCAATTTCGGGAGCTGGGTCCCGCATATTTTGATGGGTCTGAGGGTCCTCTGGCTGCCGATGAGTGGATTCGGAACATTGAGGATAACTTGAAGATGGCCAAGATCATCCCGGCTGGATGGGTTGATTTGGCGAAGAGGCAACTCAAGGATAATGCTCGGAACTGGTGGGATGCGGAAGAGAAGATGTTGGTGGAGCCGATAGCTTGGGCTACCTTTAAGTCCAGGTTTGATGAGGAGTTCTTTCCGAAGGCTGCTAGGAAGGAGATGCTGCAGCGCTTTATTGATCTGAAGCAAGGGAGCTTGACGGTGGACCTGTACCACCAAGAGTTCACTAGGCTGAGTCGGTTCGTACCGAAGATGGTGCAGGATGCTGATGAGAGGGCTCAGAGGTTCCTGCAGGGGCTTGCTTTGGAGCTTCAGAGTTTTGTGTCTTCCTCTGATCTGGACTCTTATCAGAAGGTTCTGGTCGCTGCGAGGAGGCAGGAGCTGAACCTGAGCCAGAGGAGGGGACATGTTTCTGGTGCTGGGAAGAGGCCTATGGAGCAGGCCAGGGCGGTGGTTAGGCCTGGTTTCAAGCCTAATCATCCGGTGCAGTTCAAGAGGCCAGGAGGGCCCAATCAGAAGACTTGCCATTTCTGCGGCAAGCCTGGCCACATCAAGGATCAGTGTAGGAAGTTTCTGGACCAGTGTTTGGTTTGTGGTGATGCTTCTCATGTCGCGAAGGATTGTCGGCATGCGAATCAGCTGCGGAGGGCACCTGTTGCAGCACAGCCGTTGCAGCAGAGAGTGCATGTTCCTGCTGGACGTGGAGCAGCTCTTGTTCCACAGAGGCAGGCTTTTCAGTAGGCTTTTCTGTCGAGGAGGCAGGCTTTTCTGATTACCGCTGTGGAGAGCGAGGCTGTGGATGAGGTTATCGCAGGTAATCCTCAATCTAGCTGTTACTTTCCTAGCTAGTTTTGTTTGTTAGATTATGTTGTTTGCTTGAACATGATTGGTTGCTAGACTAGGGCTTGATTGTTAGACTGTTTGTAGGTGTGATTTTGGTGTGCACATTTCCTGCACGAGTCCTCTTTAACTCTGGTGCATCGATGTGCATTATTTCTCAGAGCTTCGTGGAGAAGCATTCCCTGTCGACGTCCCCTCTTTCCAAGAGTTAGAATATCGTTACAGGGAATGGCGTGGTCTCGGTGCATCTTGGTTGCAATTCTTGCCCGTTGGTGGTTTGTGGACATGAGCTTTACGCTGATTTCATTGTCCACAACATCATCAACTATGATGCGGTCCTTGGGATGGATTGGCTTGCGAGCTTCTATGCTACGATCGACTGTCGGAGGAAGAAGGTGGTGTTCGAGATTCCCGGACATCCAGTATTTGAGTTCAGTCGTGGTAGCAGCTCGCTTGGTCCTGTCAGGTTTCGGGCCAGGCCGATAGAGGTTGTGGCTATGCAGATGGAGCTGGAGAGGCCAACGGTTGTGCGGGACTTTGATGACGTCTTCCCCTAGGAGATGTCTGGTTTACAACCTGATCGAGCTTTAGAATTTTCTATTGATCTTGTTCCGGGAGCGCAGCCGATTTCAAAGGCGCCGTATCGAATGGCACCTGTTGAATTGGAGGAATTGCGGAAGCAGCTGCATGAGCTTTTGCAGAAGGGTTATATCAATCCTAGTGTGTCTCCGTGGGGAGCACCGGTGCTGCTGGTGAAGAAGAAGGATGGTTCACGTCGCATGTGCATGGACTATCGGGAGTTGAATGCGGTGACCATCAAAAATAAATACATGTTGCCTCACATCGATGATATTTTTGATCAGCTTGGAGGTTCGAGGGTGTTTTCGAAGTTGGATCTGAGAAGTGGCTATCATCAGCTGAAGGTGAAGAAGGATGATGTTCCGAAGACAGCGTTCAGGACGAAGTATGGACACTACGAGTTTGTGGTTATGCCTTTCGGTGTAACCAATGCACCCGCAGTTTTCATGAATCTGATGAACCTGATTTTCTATGACTTTTTGGATAAGTTTGTCGTTATCTTTATTGACGACATTCTGATCTATTCTAAGTCGGAGGAGGAGCATGCATCGCACTTGAGGACAGTGTTGGATATTTTGAGGAAGCATCGGTTGTATGCTAAGTTTTCGAAGTGCGAGTTTTGGCTGGACAGAGTTGCTTTTCTCGGGCATGTGGTGACTGGAGATGGTATTTCAGTGGATCCCGAGAAGATCAGGGCCATCAGAGAGTGGCCTGTTCCGCAGTCAGCGTCTGAGATTCGGAGTTTCCTTGGACATGCTAGTTACTATCGGCGCTTCATTAAGGACTTTTCCCGTATTGCTAAGCCGATGACCAGATTGACGCGGAAGGATGTACCTTTTGTTTGGTCGGGTGATTGTGAGAATGCTTTTGGTGTTCTGAGGGAGAGATTGACGACTGCCCCTATCCTTGTTGTGCCTGATCACAGCGATGGATTTGAGATCTTTTGCGATGCTTCTGGCAAGGGTCTCGGTTGTGTTTTGCATCGGCACGGGCACGTTGTGGCTTATGCATCTCGTCAGCTCAAGGTTCATGAGAAGAATTACCCGATGCACGATTTGGAGTTGGCTGCTGTTGTGTTTGCGCTCAAGATTTGGAGGCACTTCTTGCTGAGTGAGAAAGTGAAGATCTTCACCGATCACAAAAGCTTGAAGTATATTTTTACTCAGAAGGAGCTCAACATGCGACAACGTCGATGGTTGGAGCTCATGGCGGATTATGAGATTGATTTGTAGTATCACCCTAGCAAGGTGAATGTGGTTCCTGATGCGCTGAGTAGGCTTCCAGCGGTGATGATGTTGACTTCGCAGTGGAGATTGCAGCAGGATTTTTACGAGTCTGGTGTTGAGATTGTTCTTCCTGGAGAGGCTTCTTCGTTGATGTGTATGCAGATACAGTCGACGATCGTGGATCGGGTCAAGGCTGGCCAGGCTGAGGATCCGAAGCTGGTGAAGATTCGGGAGCAGGTGGAAGCCGGTCTGCGGACTGACTTTTTGATTCATGAGGATGGCTCGCTGAGGTTTGGAGCCAGGTTGTGTATGCCAGCTGGGGATATTAGAGAGGAGTTGATGGTGGAGGCACACAGTCCGCCGTATTCTGTGCATCCTGGTGGGACCAAGATGTACAAGGATCTTCGTCTGAACTATTGGTGGCATGGTATGAAGAGGAGCGTGGCTTGGAGTGTGGCCAAGTGTTTGGTTTGCTAGCAGGTGAAGGCAGATCATCAGCGTACGGCAGGGTTGCTACAACCGCTTCCGATTCCGGAGTGGAAGTGGCAACACATCACTATGGATTTCGTGACTGGACTACCTCGGAGTCTGAAGCAGAATGACGCGATTTGGGTGATCGTAGATCGATTGACCAAATCTGCGCACTTTATTCCGTTCTGAGTGGGACAGTCCACTGAGGCGCTAGCGAGGAGATATATGGAGGAGGTCGTACGACTTCACGGAGTCCCCGTGAGTATCGTGTCGGACAGGGACACGAGGTTCACATCTCAGTTCTGGCAGAGTTTGCAGAAGAGTTTGGGTACGCGTCTGAGTTTCAGCACGGTGTACCATCCGCAGACGGATGGCCAGTCCGAGAGGACGATTCAGATCCTGGAGGACATGCTGAGGGCGTGCATGTTGGATTTCAAGGGTTCGTGGGAGGACCATCTACATCTGGTGGAGTTTTCTTACAACAACAGCTTCCAAGCGAGTATTGGCATGGCGCCTTTCGCCGCTCTTTATGGGAGGAAATGTCGATCGCCATTGAGTTGGGATGACGTTGGTGATCGGGAGCTGTTGGGACCTGAGATGATTGTGGAGGCCGTGGATGTTGTCAGGAATATTCAGGAGAGGTTGAGGATTGCTCAGGTCCGTTTTAAGCATTGGGCGGATGCTAAACGTCGTCCTTAGGAGTTTCAGCCGGGCGATTATGTGTTTCTGAGGATTTCCCCGAATCGTGGTGTGATTCGCTTTGGGAAGTGAGGGAAGTTGAGCCCGCGATACATTGGACCGTTTGACATTTTGGAGAGGGTTGGCGAGGTAGCCTACCGCTTAGCCTTGCCGCCGTCTTTGGAGGGAGTTCACAATGTTTTCCATGTGTCACAGCTTCGTCAATACATTAGCGATCCATCTCATGCTGTGGATTTCTCGGAGATTACCGTTTGCCCTGATATGACGTTTGACCAGCAGCCAGTGCAGATTTTGGACAGGCGTCAGAAGTCACTTCGGAACAAGGTTGTCAATCTTGTGAGGGTGATGTGGCGACACGGCTCGCCTGGAGAGTCTACTTGGGAGAATGAGGATGAGATGCGAGAGCGTTTCCCACTATTGTTTCCGGACACGTGAGTGTTGGGAAATTCCGAGTACGGAATTTTTCTTAAGTTGGGGAGGATGTAACGACTGGTTTTCATGTATCTGGATTAATTATATTATATATATATGTTTTGGTGGATTTTCTCCTCATGTGTGGTTTTCGTCTCCGTAGCTTTCATTTTCGATCGTTTCGTCGTGATTTTCTAGCTTCTTCTTTAGAATCGTCGATTTTGGAGTAAGTCATTCGTGACGGGCTTCATATCGGTCATATCTTATTGTTAGATCAAGCTTAGGAGTCTTAGGAATCGATCCCGGAGCTTCGCGCTCCATTTCGGAACTTTTTGTGCACGTTAGCCGGTACAAGAAGGGGAACCGACCGACTAGATGACGATTTAGTCGGTCGGCAAACCTTCATGGACCGACTAGTGGGCTTTGTAAATTACTCAGGAGTTACTGTTTATCGTTAGTCGGTCTAAGAACATTGGTCGACCGACTAGGTTGCAAACTAGTCGGTCAGCAATTGTTCTTTAACCGACTAGCTCTATGATCCTTTTGATACCAAGTACTATTCATTCTTAGTCGGTCTAAGAACGTTCATCGACCGACTAGAGGAGAAACTAGTCGGTCAGTAGTTGTTCTTTGACCGACTAAATCTAAATCCTATTTTGTACAGGAGTTACTGTTTGTACTTAGTCGGTCTGCGTTGGTCAACCGACCGACTAGTTCCCAAACTAGTTGGTCAGTGGTTGCTCTTTGACCGACTAATCAGTGTCGAAACCTAATTTCTGGACAGCCGCCAACACTTCCTATTTAAACCCCACCCACGATTTCTTTCATCCCTCTTTCATTCTCCTGAGCCTCCTTCTTCCCCAAATCACTCTCCAACATTTTCCCCAAGCCATTCCTTCCTCCCTTGGAGTTTCCCTCTCCATTTTGGTCTACCACCATGCCCTAGGCCATCTCCAACCCCCAAAACCCCCTTTAATCCATTTTCTCCAGATTTTCCCCATCATTCCAGATCTGAACCCTAGGTTCCCCCGGATCGTTTCTTCCGTTGCCGTGCTTGCTCGGCATCGTTCTTCCGCTTCCTATACGGTAATAAATCGATCTCTTAATATCCTCATAACCCATTTGTGTTTTTGTGAAACCCTAATAAAACTAGGTTGGATGTTGTTCGAATGTTGTTTTGCCATGGCAGCGATCTCATCGTCGTAGTTAGCATTTGTGTGACGGCCTCGTTGATCGTCATCCTCGGTGCTAGGCAAGTGAAACTTGCCACTTAGGGTTTTGGGCCATGTCTTAGGCCATTTGCTTGTTGTAGGCGTAAAAGAGACTAGGCGACGAAATGATACTCGTCTAGGCGTAAATTTAGGAACTAGCTTGACAACGAAGCTAGATCCGACATTTATCATGTTGCACAACTACCATGTCATGTTTAATTTCCATTAACGGTACGCGAATTAATTGTCATGTCATTGCATTCTTTAAGTCTTCCCGTGATTGCGTAGCTCCGCTACACCTTGTGAAATGATTGAGGCTAGGTGCACCCCTATGCCAAATGAAATACGCTCCTGGGTCGTGATCCAGGAAACGAGCTCTTATGCGGGCAACCCTGGCTCATTTACTGAGCTCATGTACAGGGACCTTGGCTCGTTTACACGTGGGTTTTGGGGGTAAGAGTTAAGCGGCCATTCAACTGGGAGTCTGCCCGATCAGCAACTGCAGTTGTAAGGCGTAAACTCTGGGTTCTGGGGTAGTGTTAAGCGGCCAATCAGTGTGAATGTCAAACCGTTCAGCTGTAAGGCGTAAACATCTACAAACAACGTAAAACGTGACTAGTGAAAAGATTGAGATTGTTAGTAGCTTGGCTACTCTTGACTTGTCCTGATAATTGTTCTCTTGTACTTATTGTTTCACCATGTCTTA
Organism: Scilla litardierei; assembly: GCA_030789695.1. Taxonomy (NCBI): domain Eukaryota; kingdom Viridiplantae; phylum Streptophyta; class Magnoliopsida; order Asparagales; family Asparagaceae; genus Scilla; species Scilla litardierei. The sequence goes on along the minus strand of CM061131.1, from coordinate 91,781,060 downwards.
CTTGTGCACTTATACCATAACTGCCATGTTATGCATACTATAACTGCTAGGTTGTTAGTTTACCTTACTTTCAGTTTCCTTGCCCAAGTCTTTTAGACTTGCTGACATGTGCCACTTTACTCTTTTGGGTGACACATGTTAGATCCTGAGCCTGAGTTCATTGTTGAGGACGAGGTGTTTGCTGACGCCGAGCCCGAGCCTGTGTTTGGCGAGGAGTACGTGGACACTGGGGACCAGTCCTAGTGTCTTCGTTGAGCTTTTCCCTTTTGTTTTAGACTGATGTTTAGTTGTCGGTGCGTGGCACATATACTTTGTTTTGTTGTCCCTTTTGTTGGCCTTGTTCTGGGCCTTTAGACTCTTTCTTTTAGCCTGGTGGCTTTTCTGGATGTTGAACTTAATTTTCACATTGGACAATTCTGAGATTTGAGATTTTATTTCTGTCTCTCCTTGTGTTATTATTGTTGTTTCGTTTGTGGTTACAGGGACCTGCTTATGTTTTATTGACGCTTATCGGGTTTGGGGCTTCACAGCTCCACTCTCGTGCGGACCTTTTCACGTCTCGCCTCCATTTTCGGGAAGCGGGGCGTGACAGGGACAAAAGTCAAAAGAATTTGAATTTTGAATTCTCAATTCTCACCTATAAAATAGAGGACTATTTCTTTGAGAAAAATACAACTCTTGAAATCAAAATTCTCTTGTACAAAATGTTCTCGAATCCTCAGCTCTCTTTCTTTATTAGCCAAATCTGTTTTTATTCTTGATCTTGTAATTTCTTTGAGATATTATTTTCTGAAGATCGAATTTTTATTTGGCTATTTGTTTTCAAAATCCATATTACTTATTCTCTGATTTTATTTAAAAGGATTTTGAAAACCATTTGATTTAGATCACAAAGACTTCATTTGTATCTTTGTGCGATCTAGAATCGTAATCTATCAAGTCACTAATGCATGTAATTGTCTATTACTATTGGCTATAGAATTTGGGTGTAAATCCAATCTCCACCAAACAATTGTGGTGAGTTGGATATCGTTTTTCTCTGTGTTTTATCCTTTGTTGTAAGGGTGTTGTTGTTGGAAACCCTAGACAAGTCTAGGTGTTGCGGTTGGAAATCTTGGTCAAGATTAGGTTGTTGGAAATCCTAACGAGTGAAGTTAGGTGCTTGTATTTGCTAAGACAGATAGGTGGAAATCTCGTACCAGATTGGTCGAGGACTGGACGTACCCAAGTTGTGGGGAACCAGGATAAAAATTCCAGTGTCTGCGTTTGCTTATCTGTGTTTGATTATCTCTGCAAGAAATTCTCATTTACTTTGTTATTATCATGATTCTTTGTACATTTGTTTGTTGAATATTATCTTTGTAATTCATTTATCATATACTGCAAAGATCAGTTTTCGTATCTGTACTTCTGTGCAAATTTTGTATATCTTCATTAAGTATTTGACTAACTGAGCTGTGCTTAATTTCCCTCTGGGAGTCGACTACTGTTCATGGGTAGTGGACTACCAGAAGACTTTTATCTCTGATTTAATTTGAAGATTTATTGGGTTGATTAAGAACCAAGCGTAGATCACTCTACTTGGTTTCTTAGGTAACATTAGAAGGCTTTGATTTGTGTTAATTAAGATTGAAAAAGTTTATTTTATACAACACTATTCAACCCCCTTCTAGTGTTGTTTGCCATCCATAGGATCCAACACTTGGTATCAGAGCGAGGCTATAAAGGTGATGGCGTTAACATCATTCCATTCTGAAGGACTGAATACCATGCGACCACCGTTGTTCAACGGAACGAACTACGCCAGCTGGAAGATTTGAATGAAGACTCACCTGGAGTCAATGGACATCGAAGCATGGACCGTCACTAAAGTTCCGTACATCGCACCCACCGAAGTTGAATTTGGGAAGTGGTCAACCGACGACAAGAAGAGAGAAAATCTTAATGCCAAGGCAATGAATGCACTATTTTGCGCTGTAACAGGAAATGAGTTCAATCGAGTCTCCCAATGCGAGACATCACATCAAATATGTCACACCCTTCAGTTAAGTCACGAGGGAACTAAAAAGGTAAAAGAATCCTATATAAATGTTTTACATTCTAAATTCGAATAGTTTAAAATGGAAGAAGGAGAGAGTATCACTGATGTGAATACTCGTTTTACTAACATTACAAACGAGCTCGCAGGATTAGGAAAGAAACTTTTCGAATACGAGCAGGTGATGAAAATACTGAGATCTCTCCGACTCGAATGGAAGGGAAAGACAACGACCATTCGAGAAGCTCATAACGTAAATGATCTTACCATCAAAGAACTAATGGGAAATCTCATGGCGTATGAGATTGAACTTGAAGAAGATAAGAAGATCGAAGAAAAACCAAAGAAGAAGAATCTCGCTTTTAGAGCTCAAGAAGAAGACTCTGACTACACAGACAAAGAAGACCATATCGCCTTCATCTCAAAGAACTTTAAAGAGTTCATCACAAGTAAGTATGGTAAATGCTCTTTTAGACCCACTAATGGTATTATTTGTTTTGGTTGTAATAAACCAGGACACGTCAAAAGAGACTGTCCATTGGAAAGAAACAATCGTGATTCCAGAGCAATGAAAAGAGAAACAATGGAAGAAACAAATTCCGACGACCAAAGAAGGAAGCTTATGCAGCCTTCGACCAGAGCGACGATTCCTCGTCCGATGAATCCTCAGCAAACGACAAGGATGAAAGAAGAGAAACAGCACACATGTGCTTCATAGCTTCCACATCTTCTAAGGTAAGTTCGCATCATAATTCATCTAGTGATAATGATTCATCATCAAGCGATGATGACGACATGGACTATAGGGAAGCATATAAGGAGCTATGCAAAATGCATGAAAAGCTCATAAAAGACCATAGAAGAACCTTAGAAATATTAAAAGGGATGTTAAAGAAAAGGAAGAAGTCATTAAGGAAAATAGTCTTCTTAAAGAAAAGAATGATTCTTTGCAAAAAGACATTCTTTCCGTAAATGAAAAAGTTGAAAATTTGAATAATCTTCTCGTATCTGTCACAGATAAATATGACGCTACGATGAAAATTATTTAAAATTTCAACAAAGGAAAAGGGAAGCTAGATAGTTTAATAAATAACCAAAAAGCCTCATCTAGCAAAACCGGACTCGGATATGATTCACATCATACCAAGAAACGGGTTAATCATACTAGGATACATCACTCTAACAAAAATTTTCTGAGCATCTGGATACCAAAGAACCTGTCCGATCAAAGAAAGAAAAGGTACGCTACAAACTTTGTTTAGCAAGTTCATTTAAGCAAAAACTATAAGTATATTTTTCATGAAGGAACTAAACCATACTGGGTTTGGTTTCCTAGAGATTAACTCTCTGGACTCAAAAGCAAAGATTACCATAAACATCTATCTTTCAGGTACTCTAAGGAAACGAAGAGGAGAAACCAGATCCAAAGCTTGATAAACTGGATCAGCATCAAAAGTTTTCTTTTGCAAAAATATATGCTTAAACATGTTTAAATGATTCAATATTTTTTCTTTATATATGATTATAAATGTTTGCGTTATATTTATAAAACATCTTTTGTTCAGAAACGCACTCAGTCTTGGATCAAACCCCATCGGGATGAGATAACGACTCAGCCCAGTAGGGAGTCGACTACCTACATGAGGGAGTCGACTACCAGCGGCCGTGCAGATTTCTGGGTTTAATTTTTTCTAACTCTTATTGGGTTCCATTGAGTTAATGTGTTTGCATCCAAAGGCAACATAAAAACCAATACGCCAAAATTGATCCCAACCACTCATCTCTTTATTCTATGGCCTCTATTCTTCACCTCCTTTCACCTCTTAGTTAAATCTCTCCCATGGTAAACCCCTAGGGTAGCCGACTACCCCATTTCTCTCTTTCTCTTGTAAAACTTCCCTTGGCACTTGGAGCTCTCTTGATCATCTACCTCCTCTCATCATTTGGGTTCATCATTCTCTCAGGATTACTCAAGGTAAAATCTCTCCTCTACTTCATTTTTCTTATAGATTCTTGCATATCTAGTTTTGTAAATAATTTTTACTCTATCTAGATGCCTATCAAGAGAATGATTTCTAAGAAGAGGAAAGTCTCAAGTGAATCCATCTCTGAGAAAGAAACCATCTTGCCCTATCTATCTTGGAGTACTACCTATGAACACTTTGTCAAAGTTTCCAAGAAACCTATTCTTCATGAGAGATTTGTGAAACTTGATCATGTAGAAAACTATGGCATCGACAGCATTCTAGAATTTCAAAACTTGGCTAACCTATTTGCTGCTGAAAACATTTATCTCTGCTATCCTAGACTTGTGCATCTCTTTTATGCCAATATGGATTATGACCTTGCCAAGAGCCGATTTGTCACCAAAGTACTTGACGCTAAACTTGCCATAACCGTAAAATCTCTAGGCGAAGCCCTAGGTATCCCGTACACTGGCATGATACTGGATAATATAGAGATGAATGATGAAAGTATTTTGAAGAGAATGTATTTGCCGGGAAAGTACTTCCAAACTAAACTTCCTTGTAGCGATCTTCGCTATCCGGGGAGAATCCTTGCAAATATATTGTCTTACAACATAACTCAAAAATCTGGTAGTCACTCTGTACTTTCTGAGAAACAAGCCAAGTGTATCTATGCAATGCTAGGGAATATTCATGTCAATTGGGCCAAAGTCATTATGGACTCAATCCTTGCTTCAGCTTCTTCAGACAGACTCTCATCCACTCTAGCACATGGACATTACCTCACCATCCTGTTTATTAGTTATAATGCGCCTTTGGATAATGAAACCACAATTCTGGATCCGACACGCATATTTGATGTTCATGTTCTTGGGAGAATGAACCTTCATAGAGACCTTGATCAGAACATCCCCGAAGAGAAGCTTGCTGCTGAAGGAGGATCGTCATCCTCCAGAAGAGGCGAGAAAGTTATTATTTCAGACTCTGAGGAAGAAGAAGAAGAAAAAGGAAGCGAAGAAGAAGGAGAAGACGAGGAGCCACCGGCTTGTAATGCCCTGCGTAGCTACTGCACAAGTACTAGAGGGGGGTGAATAGTACTTTAAAATAACCAAGAGTAATTATTCCTAATTATCGTGCAAACTCAACCAACAATACGGAAATGAAAATTGACAACAATAAAAGACAATCGCAAACAAACGATATAACGGTTTCGGATCCACCCAAGTCTCCCCGACTTGTTTCCGGTGATCCTACGTCCCAAACACCCGGATCCCCTCCGGATACTTGAGTTAGAAACTTCTAACTCAAATTTGCACTATGAAATTCTTGTAGAAAAACCTCTACAAGACCAAATCATACACAAATGAACATGTGACTCCCACAACCCGGGATCACACACTTCTCTCACAACCGAGAGAACAACTTACAAAATAAATGTAAATGAAACAATGAAATACTTACCAACAAAATCCTATGCCTTGAGTAAACTTACAATTTTAGGGCAAGAAGGATTTGAGGAAGAAGAAGGCACCAAACCCTAGCTCCAAGAAGTTGAACATCAATAGAAGCCTAGGGTGGAGATTGGTGACCTTAGATCAAGCTCTTGGCTTGAGAGGCTCACAATGAAGAGAATCTCTCTTGAGGAAATAGGGCTCAAGGAATTTGGAGAGATTCTTGTGAGAAGAGAAAGCTTTAGAAATGGAGTTGAATGCTTCTCTTTGATTTCTCTAAACCTCAATAATATCAGCCTTGAATGCTATGAAGAAGCATCTCAAGATTATATAGGATAGAGAAGAGAGAGAGAGAAAATTCGTGCATTTAATACTCCAACGGATCTATTTCTGAAGCAGTTTAATCGGTCTAAGAAGGATCACTGACCGACTAGATTCACAACTAGTCGGTCGGTGATTCAACATGGACCGACTAACAGCTTCACAGCCAATAAAGATAGTTCAGGGAATATAGAACTAGTCGGTCTAAGAAGACTTGCCAACCGACTAGTTTCACAACTAGTCGGTCGGTGAGTGTTCTTTGACCGACTAAGAGTTGAAATCAAATAGGCTGAATACAAGTAGAACTAGTCGGTCTAAGAACAAATTCCAACCGACTAGTTTCACAACTAGTCGGTCGATGAATGTTCTTGGACCGACTAACTGTAAACAGTAACTCAGGTTGGAAAATGAAAGCTTAACTAGTCGGTCTAAGAAGGATTCCTAACCGACTAGTTTGACAACTAGTCGGTCGGTGAACCTTCTTGGACCGACTAATTGATAAACAGTGTCTAGGCTGAATTGAGCAAGGAGATCTAGTCGGTTCAAGAAGGATTACCGACCGACTAGATGACAATCTAGTCGGTTGGTTCTTCTTCTTGAACCAACTAAGATGCACCAGAAGCCGCGAAATGAAGCGCGAAGCTTCGAGAAAGTTTGTATGGGATTATAAGATAATCCTAGCTCTAATAATGTAAGACCTACTCAAGGCTTAACATTCTATACGATGAAGCTAGAAGACAATAAATAAAACACGACGAACCGTCTTCAAAGCTTCAATCCGAATCTCTTGACTTCACTAATGCTCCTTGAGCTTCAACGAAGCTTCAGGCACGCGATCACGCGCTTGAGAAGTCTTGAGACGTCGCTTTAGATGTACGTAGACTTTTGGCGATGATCTCCATAACTGCGCTCACAAAGAGTTAGTTCACGATATTTATGTTTGTTCATCATCAAAACCAAATCCGGGGAATCAATACTCAACATTCTCCCCCTTTTTGGTGATGACAAACCAACATAAATAATAATCAATAATAATGATTGAAAAGAAATTTACTTACTCCCCATGCATTGATGACACGTTAGTTCCATATTCAATAATAGTCATACGCATCAAGCAAACGAGGAAAGTATAAAATGTGAACTCAAATATTGCAATTTAGGATATATCTTAACTCCCCCTGAATCTAACATTTCAAATTAGATTCACGGTAAATTGCTTTAAACTATATCATTAGCACATCGTCATTATTAATTCTATCCCCCTTTGGCATTAGCAAAAAGAGTGGGAGGAGATCAACGACAACAACAATGGCTACAAATAAAAGCACGGGAGTCGTAGAATACGACCACGGTTCAAATGACACCTAGGTAAAATCACGAAGAAAATCAAAATGTGTCAACGAAACCATAGTCAAAAAACGAAAAATGAAATCATCAAAACTCAAATCAATTTCACATATTGAGTTATTGAATATACTCTCCAATATCAACATTCTTAATGAATTTAGTGCAAGGAAAACAATTCTATGCAATCATAGAAACAATTCTATTAAATACATAGAAGCGTCGAGCGACGAGATCAATATCAGAGACATAAATACAATATGAATATCGACTATCAATATCATACAAAAGTGTTATGCCAAAAAATAGATAGAAACTTCATAAAACTTGTGGCATACACAATTCTAGAACTAGCATGCATTCCAAAAGAGATACTCACTAAATGAGTCAATAATAAGCATGGAATGCCATGAGCATAAGAAAGATAAGAACAATATCATAAGCTCAAAATTAGCATCAAACAAGAGCATGAAAAGAAGATATCCAAAATAGATAGTCTACATGCATTCAACACACATGGATACCAAATGTAAGAATATACTTACAACATTAAGCTCCCCCTACTTTGGTGCATCACTTAAGCACCATCAACTCCATTTGAATGAAAATCCTTGCAAGTCAAGGAGTTGGTAGGGTTGGTATCCCACGGTGGATTGAACCTAGAAAACATAATATGGAGCTAAATTTGGATTTGATGCTCTGTTTCTTTTTCTTGAGTACCTAAAGATAGAAATATCATTCCATGGTACCCAAGGACATTGGGTCCTAAGAGATTAGACCTTTGGAAGCCAAGTCCAATTGGACTTATACTTCCCAACAAAATCATCATTATGCACAACATTCATGAAATACGAATTAATATAAGCTTGTTTTTATGCATGCTTGTGTCCTTCGGGCCCCAAATATTGAATGACTTGGGATCCCTATTCCTATTAGGAGCATGCAAACGTTGTTGATGTCTACGTGATGCATGTGGCCTATGACGAGGTGGCCTAGGAAATGCATGTCGTGGATAAGCATATGGCACATGATGAAATGGTTCATGATGAAAGTTGTTCATATGATAGTGTGAATGAACATATACGTGTGGAGGAACACGTGCGTGAGTGTGTCTCACTTGGTGTGCACGTGCCCGTGAACGTGGAGCATAGAAATCATCATACATGTGAACCGGTGAAATAGGATGTGTGTTCCTACGTGGCATAGCATTGGTGTACATAAATGAATGACCCTTCTTTGGAGGTCCACCCAAAGTGGGTTTCCTTCCAAACGAGTGTACGAAGTGGAAGCACCATTGGTAGATGAACTACCAATGGAGTGTTTGCTCCCACCCGTTGATGCATCGGAAGTTGGCCTAACAAAGGTGGTAGACGATTTGGATGAGTCTCCCATCTTATACCCCAAGCCAATGTGATGATTGGCCGGAAGTAAGTCATTTAGGATATTATCCAAATTGCCCTTACCTTTATTGAATTTATTAATTCGGCCTAATGTGCACTCATACTTCTCGGTGAGAGAATGCATAGAAGCATCCAAGGTGGACACTTGCGATGTGAGTACAATAACACGAGATTTGAGATTCTCATTCTCAATACTCAAAGTTTAGTTTTGAGAAGTCAAATCCGCTATATCGCATTCATTCGAATTCTCAATATGAACATGCTCGAGTTGAGATTTGAGATTTACGATCTCATTTCTCAACCCTTCAACAACGGTGTCGTTGATGATGATGATGATAGGCTTAGGTGAGGTTTGGAGACTAGTTAGCTCATTTTTAGTCTTAATATATCTATTAGCCAATTTAGAAAACTTAGACCAAAGTTGTTCGTTAGCTAATCTAAGTTCATCCATAGTTACCTCATCGCCTTCACCCTCGCTTTCATCCTCGCTTTCATCGGAGGAGGTCTCTTGATCATGTTCCTCTTTTCCCACGAAGCACATGTGTGCTTTCTCCACTTGTCCATCATCCGACTCTCCACTTGAGGAGTCCTCTTCAGAGTCGGTGAATGAGCCGACAAGCCCTTTCTTGTACCCCTTCTTGTACTTTCTCGACTTGTCGTACTTGGGTGCCTTCCACTTCTCCTTGTGTTTGTTGAGAGGACAATCCGGCTTGATGTGTCCTAGCTTGTTGCATTTATAACACACAGGAGCAGAGGCATTAGTCGAACTAAATTTAGATTTATTCTTGAACTTACCTTTTCGGAAGAATCGGTTGAACTTCTTTGCCAAATCGGCCAAAGCTTCTATGTCCAACTCGTCTTCCGATTCTTCATCATCGGTAGATGTAGATGGAGCGGCCTTGAACGCAATCGTCCTTTTCTTTGGCACGTCTTGCTCCAAGTAAGACTTCATCTTTTCCTGCATCTTGATCTTACTGTCCTTGTGTACCTCATAATACAACAAGGTACCCATTAGTTGTACGACAGTATATTTATTCATATCGTTATCTTCCTCGATGGCGAAGGTACGCTTTTTCCAACAAGAAGGAAGTCCTTCAATAATCTTTGCGACTTTCTCCTTTTGGGTATAGTTCTTCCCAAGAGCTTCCAATTCGTTGGATATGTCCACGAAGCAAGCATAGTACTCCTTCATACTTTCACCCTGTTCCATGTGAAATAATTCGAACTCTTTGTTAGCAACAACGAGTTTAGAGTCCTTTACCGTACTCGTTCCTTCGTGCAAGATGAGGAGTTGGTTCCAAATTTGATATGCACTCTTACATGTGCATATCTTGTTGAAGTCTTTGGGCTCCAAAGCACATTGCAAGGCATTCATTGCCTTGGCATTGTTTACCTCCGCGACGAACTCCGCGGTAGTCCACTTCGTGAAGTCTGGTTCGGTGGGCTCGAAATACTCCGTCAACGTGACTCTCCATAGTGAAGCGCTCCGGAGGAACGTTTCCATCCGGCATTTCCAGTACCCGTAATTGGTACCGTTGAAGAAAGGAGGTCTAGTAGAGGAGTGTCCTTCCATCACCGAAGAGGCTCCTTCATGGTTCCTGAAGGTGCTATAATCTGAAGGTGGACGAACGTTCTTGTTGTCGTTGGTAGACATAGCTATGAACTTGGCTCCGATACCAAATGTAATGCCCTGCATATCTACTACACAAGTACTAGAGGGGGGGGTGAATCGTACTTTAAAATAATCAAGAGTAATTATTCCTAATTATCATGCAAACTCAACCAACAATGCGGAAATGAAACTTGACAACAATAAAAGACAATCGCAAACAAACGATATAACGGGTTCGGATCCACCCAAGTCTCCCCGACTTGTTCCCGGTGATCCTACGTCCCAAACACCCGGATCCCCTCCGGATACTTGAGTTAGAAACTTCTAACTCAAATTTGCATTATGAAATTCTTGTAGAAAAACCTCTACAAGACCAAATCATACACAAATGAACATGTGACTCCCATAACCCGGGATCACACACTTCTCTCACAACCGAGAGAATAACTTACAAAATCAATGTAAATGAAACAATGAAATACTTACCAACAAAATCCTATGCCTTGAGTAAACTTACAATTTTAGGGCAAGAAGGATTTTGAGGAAGAAGAAGGCACCAAACCCTAGCTCCAAGAAGTTGACCATCAATAGAAGCCTAGGGTGGAGATTGGTGACCTTGGATCAAGCTCTTGGCTTGAGAGGCTCACAATGAAGAGAATCTCTCTTGAGGAAATAGGGCTCAAGGAATTTGGAGAGATTCTTGTGAGAAGAGAAAGCTTTAGAAATGGAGTTGAATGCTTCTCTTTGATTTCTCTAAACCTCAATAATATCAGCCTTGAATGCTATGAAGAAGCATCTCAAGATTATAAAAGATAGAGAAGAGAGAGAGAGAGAAAATTCGTGCATTTAATGCTCCAACGGATCTATTTCTGAAGCAGTCTAATCGGTCTAAGAAGGATCACTGACCGACTAGATTCACAACTAGTTGGTCGGTGATTCAACATGGACCGACTAACAGCTTCACAACCAATAAAGATAGTTCAGGGAATATAGAACTAGTCGGTCTAAGAAGACTTGTCAACCGACTAGTTTCACAACTAGTCGGTCGGTGAGTGTTCTTTGACTGACTAAGAGTTGAAATCAAATAGGCTGAATACAAGTAGAACTAGTCGGTCTAAGAACAAATTCCAACCGACTAGTTTCACAACTAGTCGGTCGATGAATGTTCTTGGACCGACTAACTGTAAACAGTAACTCAGGCTGGAAAATGAAAGCTTAACTAGTCGGTCTAAGAAGGATTCCTAATCGACTAGTTTGACAACTAGTCGGTCGGTGAACCTTCTTGGACCGACTAATTGATAAACAGTGTCTAGGCTGAATTGAGCAAGGAGATCTAGTCGGTTCAAGAAGGATTGCCGACCGACTAGATGACAATCTAGTCGGTTGGGTCTTCTTCTTGAACCAACTAAGATGCACCAGAAGCCGCGAAATGAAGCGTGAAGCTTCGGGAAAGTTTGTATGGGATTCTAAGATAATCCTAGCTCTAATAATGTAAGACCTACTCAAGGCTTAACATTCTATACGATGAAGCTAGAAGACAATAAATAAAACATGACGAACCGTCTTCAAAGCTTCAATCCGAATCTCTTGACTTCACTAATGCTCCTTGAGCTTCAACGAAGCTTCAGGCACGCGATCACGCGCTTGAGAAGTCTTGAGACGTCGCTTTAGATGTACGTAGACTTTTGGCGACGATCTCCATAACTGCGCTCACAAAGAGTTAGTTCACGATATTTATATTTGTTCATCATCAAAACCAAATCCGGGGAATCAATACTCAACACGGCTTTCTTCATTGAACTTCAAGAAATGCTTTTGAAGAAAATTGGAAAGCTGAAGATATCCCAAGAAAGAGGTTTTGAAGACCTCAACAAGAAAGTGGACGATCTCAAGGAATTCATGGCAAAGAGAAACAAAATGATAGAAGAGACGCTTGGCATGATCCTTGATGAGATCAAGGAATTAAAGAAGAATGGCGGTCATCCTTGATTTCAGAAACAATGGTTTTTAAAACAATTATTTCAAAACTTCTGGTCTGTACTAACTATATTCTGGTGTGATGCTCGCTACTCTTTTACTACTATGCTTATGGATGAACTTATCTATTCTGCTAAAACTTTGGTTGATCATATGCTAACACTTTTTTGCAGGAACAGTAATTGAATTCCCCTCTGACAAAATTTTTGTTATACCTTGAATGATTCATGTGTTGAAATGATATGTCATTAATTGTTTTTGTTGATGACAAGGGGAGAAAGACTTGAAATGCAAAAATGAATATATTATATGAATGTATTGCTTTGGTAACGGCTTCGATGCAGGGGGAGAATCGCATCAAAGCAGGGGGAGTAAGTTTACTTTTTCATGTCATATTAGTATGTCAACTTACTTCATTTTTTTCATTTGGGTGTTATCATCAAAAAGGTGGAGAGTGATGGAAATTGAATTCCACCCCAAGTGATTTTGATGATGAGCACACCAAATGAAGCTTAGTGTTCTAACTACACTACGACTAAGTCTACAGGTTGTGTGACAAATGAAAAGCTTTATGCATACCCCAGAGAAGCGCAATCTACGCTCAAAGACAAGGACGAACGTTACTAGACCAATGATGAAGCTCAAAGCTCAAATGGAATAGAAGCTCAAGAAAAGCTCACATCTACATCATTATCAGTTGATCAAGCTTCCGAAGACGTGTCCTAGTCTATAGTGAGTGTGTTATGTCTTTGTTAGGGTTACGTTAAAGCCAAACGTATAGACAACACACACACAAATGATTTCAAAGTTAAACATCTTAAATATCTTTTAAATCATTTTCAAAAGTTATTGAGAGCTTTTTCTAGTCGCTTTGCATTTTCGTAGTGAAACTCCATTACACCCTGGAGCTAACTACATATTTGACTAGCCGTGTCTCAGAAGAAACTCCTCTGGGAGTCGACTACCAAGGAGTGGGAGTCGACTACCAGCTGAGAATTAATTTCTCCTGAAACACACTGGGAGTCGACTACCAATACCAGGGAGTCGACACCAGCTGTCGAAATCTGACGTTTTGACTTGACTTTTGACATATCTCTAATTTATTATTCTCATGATTTTCGGGACAAAAGTCAAAAGAATTTGAATTTTGAATTCTCAATTCTCACCTATAAATAGAGGACTATTTCTTTGAGGAAAATACAACAACTCTTGAAATCAAAATTCTCTTGTGCAAAACGTTCTCGAATCCTCGGCTCTCTTTCTCTCTTAGCCAAATCTGTTTTTATTCTTGATCTTGTAATTTCTTTGAGATATTGTTTTCTAAAGATCGAATTTTTATTTGGCTATTTGTTTTCAAAATCCATATTACTTATTCTCTGATTTTATTTAAAAGGATTTTGAAAAACATTTGATTTAGATCACAAAGACTTCATTCGTATCTTTGTGTGATCTAGAATCGTATTCTATCAAGCCACTAATGCATGTAATTTTCTATAACTATTGGCTATAGAATTTGGGTGTAAATCCAATCTCCACCAAACAATTGTGGTGAGTTGGATATCGTTTTTCTCTTTGTGTTTTACCCTTTGTTGTAAGGGTGTTGTTGTTGGAAACCCTAGACAAGTCTAGGTGTTGCGGTTAGAAATCCTGGTCAAGACTAGGTTGTTGGAAATCCTAACGAGTGAAGTTAGGTGCTTGTATTTGCTAAGGCAGATAGTGGAAATCTCGTACCGGATTGGTCGGGGACTAGACGTACCTAAGTTGTTGGGAACCAGTATAAAAATCCATGTGTCTGCATTTGCTTATCTGTGTTTGATTATCTCTGCAAGCAATTCTCATTTACTTTGTTATTATCATAATTCTTTGTTCATTTGTTTGTTGAATATTATCTTTGTAATTCATTTATAATATACTGCAAAGATCAGTTTTCGTATCTGTACTTCTATGCAAATTTTGTATATCTTCATTAAGTATTTGACTAACTGAGCTGTGCTTAATTTCCCTCTGGGAGTCGACTACTGTTCATGGGTAGTGGACTACCAGAAGACTTTTATCTCTGATTTGATTTGAAGATTTATTGGGTTGATTAAGAACCAAGCGTAGATCACTTTACTTGGTTTCTTAGGCAATATTAGAAGGCTTTGATTTGTGTTAATTTATTAAGATCGAAAAAGTTTATTTTATACAACGCTATTCAACACCCCTTCTAGTGTTGTTTGACATCCATAGGATCCAACAAAGAGAACAATCAGTGGAGAATAAGTTGTAATAATTAATAATTTGGGTAATTATAGTAATAATTTGGGAGGAACTTATAGTAATAATTATAGTAGTAATTACATTAATAATTTATAGTAATAGTTAATAATCCCGGGCCATGCTGTAACATATAGTAGGAGCTTATAGTAATAATTACTAATTTGGGTAATTATAGTAATAATTTGGGTAATTATAGTAATAATCCTAAGAAGGGAAAGGGTAATTATAATAATAATTTGGAAAACCCAATTATTGTAATAATTATACCATAATTACCATAATAATTACCATAATAATAATTTCACATTCTGGAAAGCCCAATTATACAATAATTACCATAATAATTATAGTAATATTACTACATTTTTAATTATAGTAATAATAACCAGAATGTGGAAAGCCCAATTATAGAAATATTTATAACATAATTACCATAATAAGTACCATAATAATAATTCCACATTCTGGAAAGCCATTTTTCGATATGTGGAAAGCCCAATTATAGAAGTAATAAAGACATATATTAAGTGTAGAATTTTTACATTTTAAAAGAATTTTTTATATTTTTAAACATTTTTAAAACATTTTTATAATTTTTAATTTTTTAAATTAATATGACCGGGCTGGCCCGGCTCAGCCCGGGCACGGGCTGGCCCGGGCCTTAGGCCGGGCTTCCGGCCCCCGGCTAGGGCCTCCTGGTCAAACGGGCCGGCCTGTGGCCCGGTCAAGGCCCGGTCGGGCCAGGCTGGCCTGACGGCCACCTTGAATTGACCATCTAACATGTTCCTTCCTCTATCAACCTCCATTCTTTAATGTGGGCTTCATTGCATCGGTCTTTTGGTAAGTTCACGAAAGAGAACTCTATGTCAAAAAGGTTTTCAATATCGATAAGTTTTAACCTACTTCTGGACAGATACAAGAGCCCATATCTAAGGCCAGGCCAGTTACTTATCCATCCGAAAGTAGATTATGAATTGAGAATTGTGTGATTTTTTCATTTCCCAAATGGTAATAAGTGAATTTTTTGATAGTTTCAAAAAATCTTGAAATTATTTCAGTGGATTGCAGTACAAAACATGTGAAAATACTTATTTTTTATTTCCCAAAATGAAACAAATTCTTTGTGAGAACTAATTTTTAGGGGAACTAAAAGTCTTGGAAGGAAACTAAATTTTGGGGAAACTAAAATTTTTGGGGAACTAAATAAAATTTGATGAAACTAAATAACATGCATGGAATTAAATTCTCTGGGTGAACACAATTTTGGGCTAAACTAAAATTTGTGGTGTGAACTGAATAACTTTTAGGGGAACTAAATATTATTGCTCATTTAAAATTAGAGGATCCAAGATTTTTAGGAGAAAAAAATATTATAAATGAACCATACCCTTAAAGCATATGTTAAATATTGAGGGAACTAAATTTTGGGGGGAGCAAAATTTTTTAAAGAATCCAAATTCTCTTGGGGGTACCAAATTTTATGAGAACTAAATTTTTTGGAAGAACTAAATAATAACTATTTCGCTTTATCTATTTTTGTTCATTTAAAATTAGTGGATCCAAGATTTTGAGGGAGCATATGTTAAAATGAACCGTGCCATTAGGGCATGGGTTATGACTACTCCTTTATTAAATGAGATGATTTTTGGCCAAATTTTGTCTTCTCTTATTTTTTTTTAGTTGAAGAATGCGATCTCCTGGTTCCAACGGACATTTTTGCAGATTTTTATGAGTTTGGTGCTATTTTCTAAATTTTATGAAAGATAAGTATGTTTTGTTAAATGATATGATTTTTATAGCCCCTACATTTGTCTTCTCTTATTTTTTAGTTGAAGTTAGAGATCTACCCGTTCCAACCGACATTTCTGTGAAGTTGGAGATCTACCCGTTCCAAAAGAAATTTTTGTGGATTTTTCTTAGCTTGGGACTATTTTCTAACTTTTCTGGAAGATTTGGATATGATACGACTATTTTGACCGGGCCCGGAGGAGCCAAGTCAACTACGACTAGTCAACTGGCCTACTATGGCCTTGGGCTCCGGCCCAAGGATCTCACGGGCGGGTCGCGATTCTCCACCCAAGGTAAAGGCCCGAAAGATTGCCCACTTTCATAGTGGAGGAAATTTTGGCCCAACATAATGGCCATCACTCCAGCCATCATGGCTCACCAAACATGGCAACCGCCTTCATGGCAATAACTCGCCAATCATGGCCCGACTTCATGGCCATCACCCGCCAATTATGGCGGCCGCTTTCAATGTCATCACTCCGCCTTTATGGCATTCATCCATAAAGCATGGCAATCATTGGGGTCAACATTCTCCATTAGCATGACCTCATCAATAACGACCATGATGTCTCATCATGGCCCATTACTAGGGGACCCCCTATATGAAGAGGAAGGCGGCATCATCACAGGAGGCCGGATCTCCGAGATCTAGAACAATGGTATCACATACTAACAATCTTACACCTTCTTCCACCTTGAATATTTCCCCTCCAAAGCTCGGCCCGAGGATTCGTGTATCGGCCTCTCCACGAGCCATGCTCGATCCCACCGAGCACTAATCAGGCCAGATCTGACTTTGGCATCGGAGGTGAATTGGTCGGAACCAAGGTCTGACCCCCCTAACGAGCTCTCTCATACATTCAAGACCAGGAGATCCAGCGACGCCGAGGCCACGCCTCAGCGCATCCCAGCCGGAGCCGAGCGCCATCGTCCCTGAGTCTGCTCATCTCCACCACCAGGAGGTCGTCGATCTACCGAGGCTACCCTTTGATGAGCCGACGTGAGGATCCATGCATCCCTCACCAAGCGACTCTGCCTTCAACCGATCCCAGAGGCTGTCGTCCCGCCGAGGCTACCCCTTGGCACGCTGAAGAACAGAACCGCGCCTTCCTGCCCAAGCGAACGTGCCATCGATCGACCCCAAGGGACATCTCCGTCTCACGTGATAGCAATGATAACTCGGAGGTCCCGCATGTCCCCTTTGACCGTGTGGACCCTGCACCCTCCGGCCAACAATTCTGCTGAGAGAAAACACCCATAAACATCTGGCGCCGTCTGTGGGAACGAGTCAACATCCATGTCGCTTACCACACCGATGACCGCCCGTTCCATTAATCAAAATATGGACAAGGATGTTTCAACATCTTTGGTTCTTGATATTTTCCCCAACAGAAAGAGACTTGGGTCAATCTCATCTCTCGATCTCATCCACTATCCTCAATGACCATCAACGTCATCGCCACCCCGACGACTGCTGCCACCTCATCCCGGCGGCCCCTCTTCCAGCCCCCAGACCTCTATCAGGAAGCAGGACACGACATCCGATCGTGGATCCACGTCGACCCACCTGTCGCAGGTGATCGAAGTCGACAAGTCCATCAGGACGTGATGCTGCGACCTCCCAGCTCGCGACCTTCGCCTTGGGAATGGCGACCACTACAACATCGATCGCAGTGCCATGGCCCAGTGGGGGACAAAAGGAGGGCGTCGTCGGAGACCGACGAGCTCACCCACGAAGCTCTGACAGAATGACGGCGAGATGGCAAAGCACTCTGCATCCACGCACACAACCATCTTCGGCAAACGAACCGCAGCAGGGAGGCAAGCGCCTCGGTGGAGCTGCCGTTGAGCGGAGTGAGGTAATGGCAACCGTCTCGCCCATGACAATCTGGACCCAATCGAGGGCCAGGATGCCCAGATTTCCGACGTAGACAAAGCCAATGGAGAGCAGTGCACCGATGCACCGAGCAAAATCCCTCATGATCTCGACAGTTGTGCACCGATGACAACCACCGCACCAAGTCTGAATCTGATGAGATCTATTTCTTTCAATGACCACCGCTGCCAAGAAGTTGGACACATGTCCTTCAGTAGATCTGATTCCTTCGACGGATCTGGGGACACCGACGGTACGGCCTCCCATACATCCTTGTCATCACTAGCGACGACCTTAAAGACCCCGGCAAAAGGCAGCTTCCAAAAAGGGAAACCTTCCTTTTTCATTGCTCTTATTTAAACAACATTTTGCTCCATTAATGTTACTGCTTCAATTTAAATTTTTGAATAATTTCCCAGAAATACCCATACTGCTGGGTCAACGATGTCCTCTGCCACCTGATGCCAGCTACCTTCGCGTCACTATTGCTTAGGGATACGGATGGGAGACGCTCTGACAGGACCGAGGGCGAGCCCCAAGGAGATAAGTGCTCAACTCTTCGTCAAATCAGGTTTTTCTTTTTAAAAGATCCGAGCGTTCGTCCTCGGATACGAGCTCTGACCAGGCTCAGGGAGCAGCCACTATGTGCTACGTGGCGCTGCATCCCCCAAACGAGACCAGAGCATCCGAGCTTGCTCATTCTCTGAGCTCTGATCAACCTTGCCGAATTAACGAGGGTTGACCCCGCCAATTTGCAATATATTTCGGATCTCAGTAACTTGAAATGCTCCCAATAAACAACTTAAACTCACTGCTGGGTCGACATGGGTCTAATGGCTCACTGCGCAAAGTGTGAGGATCTACTACCAAACACGGAGTACGGGCATTGTTCTGGGCAGTGGTGGAAAAGCATGTCACCGCCGCCTGTAGAGATACGAGGAAGACGGGAGACGAGCTACTGTGAAGTGAAGACACTCTTGATCACATTTCAACCAAGCTACCTCTCTCTGAGTGTTGTCCGAACTATCATGCCCGATGCCGTCATTTGTTGAGGATGACCATGCACTTTTTCCCGAGTTTGGGTTGGGGAGGAGCGATATCAATCTCGACGCGCCGGCATGCCTCGAGCATGTGCTGATGAAAGGGCGATCTTAATCTCAATCTTGCTGAGATTGAACAGCTCAACCACGAGTGTCTGCTGGATTCCAAGGGCACACTAGGCTGACCCATCTTAGAGGAGGCCAACCAGAATTTGCCGACCGCCGAGCGAGGTTCTGCAAATATCCGAGCGAGCCAAGTTTCAAGCTCAAGGCCCGTCCAAACGTCTGTGCCTCCTAGCCAAACAAGCCCCAAGCTCCGAGGTAAAGGCCCATTCCTCCTCAAACTCGACTGCGACCACTGCTTCTACAACTATCCACGAGGGGATGTGCTTCAAGTTGGACCGCGGCGACGAGAACGTCTGCTACATCCAGTTCCCCCGGTGCCTCAAGGGCGTCGACCCCCCAACAACCGAGCAACGGCTCGGATCTTCCATCCGAGCTTTTCAGTCGACCTGCGGACCACCGACCAGATCTGGGGAGCTCGGCTCGCTTCGGCCGAGCTATGGGCTCTGGGGATTTGACGTTCCTCTTCGAGCAATTTTTGCCAAGGAGCCAAGCCGCTCTCACCTTCGTCCGGCCTGACTAAGGAAACTACAGAGCACCTCCATGTCGATGTCGTTGCAAAGATCGAAGAGCATGCTGAGCTTACAAGGCAACCCCTATCGGGTTACCGACCAAGCCGAACATATCCGGCAGATCCAACCAAGTGCGAGGAGCTGACGATCCATCACACACTAGATGTTACACCGACCGAGCCAGGCTCAAAAGCTTCCACGGAAAAAAGAGAGTCCGTACTCGGCTCATGTAAGCCTACCAGGGCCGATCAGCCGAGGCTCTCCCCGCTCCATCCCCTTGGAGGAACTCCCAACTTGACATGGTCAATCAACGAGAGGAGGCTGATCCATACAACTAACCAGCACTGACATGATTTCCAGCGACTCGAGTTAGCCATCTCCCTAGGCAAACCCGAGACGTGGAAGGGGGCAAGGAATAACGTGCACAGGAGGACCCTACTACGTGCATAGGACCCTGCTACCTTCGCCTTCCAAGCTCTCCCGAACGACACTCCAGCATCAACACTTCAAGGGGCATCTCAAGGTTCTTGAGCATCTCAGCTTCAAGAGCCGCCTGACCGAGGAGATGCTCGCTGCCGCTCTTCTCCAAGATCAAACCTGAGAGATACTCATCACCTCAAGATCTGAGGGCTGTTCTCGAGTCATGGCACTTGTCCGATCCAGCATAGTCTGAGCTCAAAGCCGAGTTTCCGGTCATATCGAGCTCTCTTCACAAGCCAGGCCAAAGCGCAGTCGTCCGAGTTCAACCTTATCACGATGCTTTGTTCAAACCTCCGACCGTGGTCGAGCCGATATGGCCAAAGCACCGTCGTCCGAGTTCGAGCATCCAAGCAGCTCCTTTGACCGTGGCCGAGCCGATCAGGCCGAAGCACCATCGTCCGAGTTCGAGCATCTAAGCAGCTCCTCCGATCGTGGCCGAGCCGATCTGGTCGAAGCACCTTCGTCCGAGTTCAAGCATCTAAGTAGCTCCTCCGACCATGGCCGTGCCGATCTGTCCGAAGCACAATCGTCCGAGTTCGAGCGTCCAAATAGCTCCTCCGACCGGGCCGTTGGGCGCCATCTTGCCGAGCTGTCGACCCCACCAACCAATCCGACCAAGCTACATGTCTGGACTTCGTTTGGACATCCGAGCCACCCTTTCAAAGGGCCGCTAAAGCTACCGCTAGACGAATTGCCCCAACCGGGCTGCCGAACTGCTCCCGCATCCACCCGAGCAGGATGAAGTAGTGGCAGAGCACCACCATGGAATCTTTGAGTGTCTTCACAAGGTCCTCACCCTTTCGTCGGCCATAAGTCGAGGGGCAACTCCCCTCGCAATCGAACCAACGGATCGGTCGGAGGGCTGGGGGTAACTTCCCTAGCAGGCCAATCACTCCTACGTCGGTCGTAAGTCGAGGGGCAACTCCCCTCAAAACCGAACGAACGGATCATTCGTAATGCTGGGGGTAACTGATCGCTTTGGAATGTAACCCTAAAGGGCGACCGTGTAGTTTTACCGCAAGCGCACGGTGTAGCGACGAGCGGGTTATCGAACACAGGGAGGACGATTGACAGTGCCTGCTCCAAACAACCTGGCTATAAGAACAGAAAAGAGGGAATTTGCCTTTTGGCGATCCTGTCACAATCGTCGGACAAAGTATGTAGATATAAAATCAAATAAAGACGCCTAGGGAATGGGGAATCCCCGCTACTCACCGTATCTCATCAATGTGATTCATTGGTATCAACATTGCTAGAGTAGAATTTCGAATGAACTAGTTGCAACTGAATGTAAAACCTAGCTCACGCTCTCGCACTGTTGCCGGTCTATAGCTATCCTAGGTTTGGGTCCAATCTCTTGCAAACCCTAGCCTAGGCAAGCTAGCATTAGGATCAACATCATCGTTCAACCACGCCCCGAGCCCACTCTCGTGCAAACTCGATCCGCGACCTAGGTTGGGATAGTTCCTACCCGTCCAATCTCTTGCAAACAGGTATCGGCATGGAATTGCAACCGAGAACCCTAGTATCGGTCCAATCTCTTGTAAACCGATACTACGGAAACTCAATTTCAACCCAATTCGGATTTCTAGGGTTTCCTATCGAATTGGGATCCAATCTCTTGCAAATCCCAATCGATATGAACACCTAGCTATCCGTAGTATATCGATCCCAAACTAACCCTAATAGCAATTCTAGCAATATTTCTACCAAATCATCACAAATCGGAAATTGGGCTCGTAGGGTTCATCCCCACGCCCCAAGACGTATGGACAACTCACAATTCATATCACAGATGCGAGAATAAACAATGGAAATAACAATAGAATTCATCACAATATTCAAACAAGCAATAAAAATGAGATTTTTAATGGAGAGGGAGACAAACCAATAGAGTTCTCCAAGAATCCAACAAAAATAAACTTTTCTCTCCTCTCCAATCACAAGAATCAAAAGCTAAAAAGTTTAATCTAAAAAGCTGCAAAAAGTAAAGGAAAAAAAAGCTCTCTAACCTAGGTTAGAATCAGTGGTTAAATACCCCCCAAAATCCTCCAAAAAACTGTGACCAAAATGCTCCTGCGCAGCCTGAAAATCGCAATTTACGCTACAGGCAGCGCGGCTCACTCGACCGAGTGACAAAAGTCGCTCAGCCGAGTGACAAACCCTGAGAATTTCCAGTAAGTCTGGGTCTTCCGGGGTCTTCACTTCGGGGGTCGCTCGGCCGAGTGAGTTGTCGTCACTCGGCCGATGGCTTCTATATACTCGGGTGGTCGGCAATTTCCACTCGGCCGAGTGGGTCTTCTGAAGCTCAGGCAGACAAAAAACAGTAAGTTGGCTCTTTTTGATGGGCGTCATCTGAGTGCCACTCGGGCGGACGGGGTCTCATCACTCGGCCGATGTGGCTTCCGATGCTTGGCCGAGTGCACACATGAAGTGTGTCCGATCTGGTCGGCCGAGCGGTGTCTCGCTGGTCGGCTGAGTGACTCCTTCACTCGGCCGAGTGAGACACCAAAAATGCCCAACAGCTTGTTTTTGCCTCCTCGCCGCTCCTACGACGTTCTTTCTTCTTCCGCTCCTCTCCAATAGCAAAATACCCCTCGGGGAAGTCATCGGTGACACTCTGGAGTAGGTGTATCTCGGGATCACTCCAAATCGCTCCAAATCTCCTTAAATACGACAAAAACAACAAATCGTGAAAAGTATCACAATATTGTCGATAAATCGTGAAAAGCGTGATTTGGGCGATCTAAATGGCATGCAATCATGCGGAAAAAAGGTGTAAAACACGGAGTGATCAAAATCCCCCAAGCTTACCTCTTACTCGTCCTCGAGGAAGATAAGTAAAAGGCGAACCCGGTGGATTCGGAAAACGAAAACGACGAAAAACGAAAAACGAAAAACGAAAAGCGAAGAAAAAGGAAGAAAGCGAAGAGGGAAGCTGCTAGATCATTTTCTCAGGACGTGGGTTTTGCTTACTCATATAACATGCACCGAATGTAAAACACATGTCAAAGAATTTTATTTCGATATCATAGTATAATGGTGCAAATAGAAATAGAAAACCCAAGAATATTGATATAACATGAAAAACGGAATGATTTTAAAATTAACATCGTCTGAATCATTTAAAGCGGTATACAACATCGCAGATCACACACTTTTCAATTGAATGCTTTCTATGAGGAGTATGAGAATATCACGCAATAGAATAGAAAGAATAGAAAAGCATGGATTTCATGAAATGAGTGTTAGGCATAGATTTCTGGATTTTGTGAAGCTAAAACAATCTCACCGAGTATAAAATATTACTTAGCCTAGGTTGTCGTGCAACGTCAAGTATTCACTCTCTCACTCATCATTGGATTCCCTCCCCCAAGCTTATCTATAAGCATGGTGGCATAAAAAACAACATTTACATCCCCATTTTTATGAAGCTCCAAAAGTAATAAAAATTAAAACAAAAAGAGAGAAGAAAGAGAGAACATGAGATGGGATCGTTTATTGAGATTCTTTTCTCTTTTCTTTTCTTTTTTTCTTTCCCTTTTTTTTAAACAGCATATATACAATGATCCCAACTCAAAGAGAAATCAGGATATACAAGAGTTTTTTTTTCTTTTTCTTTCTTTGGTTTTGGGAAATTTGGAGCTAGGAATTAATAGCGGGGGAAATGCCATATATTAGAATCGCTAAGGGAAGATTCACAAATGATTTTAAAATAGAGAATTGATGTTCAAGATATGTGGAGAAAGAAATAAATATGTCTCTCAGTTCACTCTATAAGACGTGCACGACAATTTCAGCAGGGTAATCTAATCTACTCAGTTCCGATCACAAAAAAGCTAAACTAATCCAGATTTATCATAGCTAACATCATTCAATCGTCTTGAAGTGAAATGTACAAATCATGCATATAGAAGTGATATAGGAAAAGGAATCGGTACTCCAGATATAAGCATTCGATGCGTGAATCTTGGTGTGTTTTCAGCGATAGCATACATATGAATATTCAGACTCAGCTAATAATAAAATTTCATCCATTTTCATGCGGAAAAAGTGTGGGTTACTATCTCTAAATGCAAGGCAAATCACAGCATATGATATCAGAAATAAAATCTAAGACATGACAAATATAGCATGCATATAGAGAAAGCTAACTCCACGTCATCATCATCACAGAAAATTCATCTCTAGCATGAGATGAAAAAGAAATAAAGATAAAGAGAGAAAATGAAACTATTTACAATGCAGCACACAAGGAAAATAAGAAAAGCGTGATGCATGGTAAAAAAAAGGAAAAATGATGAAAATGAGTGCGAAAACGGAAAATGGCGTGAAAAAACTAAAAATAAAGGTGGTAAATCGAAAAGAACGTGAGAACTCACTCCCCCAAGCTAAAGTGCACAGTGTCCTCAATGTGCGAAGTGTGGCACACCGAGAGACGTGAAGTGTGAGGGGAAGGTGAGGATGCATGCATGATGATTAAAAAAAGAAAATAAAAAAAGAAATAAAAATAACGAAATGAAAAGCATGATGCGGACATGATGCATGCAGATACAGGAGTGAAACGGATATAAAAGTGTGACACCAAAAACTCTCCCTCTCTCCCAAAAATGATATATAAATATATGAACAAAATGTGGATCCAGTGAGAGGAGGGGGGTGGGCAAAAATCATCAGGACCCAGCAGAGACGGGCAGCACGACGGCAAAAAGGATCAATGGCATCAAGGGTGCCTAATAGGGTCGGGCTGCGCCGTCTCCGTCCTGAGGCGGAGGTGGTGGTGGTGGCTGGGGAACAGTCTCCTGAGTGGGTGTGGGTGTGGGTGTGGAAGCAGGCTGGGTGTGTGTAGGGGTGGGGGTGGGTACTTGCTGGGTGGCTGTGGGTACGCGAGGAAGCCGCTCGAGGATCTGAGTGAGGCAATAGTGAATGCCTGGAAGTAGGTCGAAGCGGCCAGCCATCGCGGTGACGGTGGCGGACATGGTCCTAAGGTCGCCTCTGAGGGCACTCACCGCCCCCTTGAGAGCACGAATGCTCGAAGTACAGTGTCGGGGGGAGGCGGTGCAGAGGGACGCACCTGTCTGTGCTGTGCAGGACGAGGCTGGCGTACTCGGGTGGAGTAGGTGATGGGCTCAGCAGGCATGTGGAGGAAGGGTGCTGTGCTCGCAAGTGTGGGCCGAGCCTCAGTGTGAGGCCGGGGCACAGGCTGGTAAGACGTGGAGGCAGCATCAACGGAAGTGGAGTATAAAAGTGGAAACGAGGCGGCCAGAGAGGTCGGTGACACAGACGTGTGGACAGACGTCACGACACTCTCAGAAAAGACGGTTGCGGTGGAGACAGAGGTGGAAACCACAGTCTCCACGACGGCAGTAAAAGAGGGCTCTCCACTCTCAACTACAGTCGGTGGGCGCTCGGGTAGGGCGGTGGAAACGGGCTCAACAGACAGAGGGCCAGCTGTGGTGGGAGTGATGGTGGGCGTAGAGGTAGTGGAAGTGGGCTCAGCGAGGGGACTCCCGACACCGGCAGAAGTGTGGACAGAGGTGTCGGGAGCAGCAGAAATATCAGGCTGCTGAGGGGCCACGGGGTCAGCAGGAGCAGTGGGGTCAGCGGGTGCAGCGTGGGCAGCGTGGGCCTGCTCAGCCTGCTCAGCCTCCTCGGCCTCAAGCACGTAGGCGGCGGGGATCAGGAGATCCATCGTCGGAAGCTAGTCCACCTGTGCTGGTGCTATCTGTGTGTGAGCTGGGCTCGGAAGAATCATGTAATCAGCACCGAATGGACCGTGCAACCAGACCCAGTGTCGCTGACCGTGCGGACGAAGCATCTTCATCCGGGCCATGACATCTATGGACTGTGAAGTGGGGCCCGAAGAACGACGCAAATCGGCCGGTAGGTCCTCGCCGGTCATCAAGGTGAGCAGTGTGATCAGACCGCCGCAGCATATCGGTGAGCGAGCGCTCACCGATACAATGATGCGGTCCAAAAACCAGCTCGCAATATCAATCACGACGGCGGGGACCAACTCGTCACTGTCCCTAGCTAGAACTCTGGGACGCGTCATCGCATAGAGCATATAAAGCTCTGGCGTGGACATCGTCCCAGGCTCATACCTCGCCAAAAAGGTAGTCGCCATAAGGCGCTGAGCAATACGGAGGCAGGGATGGACGATGGCCGAGGCATTGGCCCTACTAGGGTCAAAGGCAGCTGGTAAACCCGTGATCCGGGCCCAG
>CM061131.1:91704677-91754148 GCA_030789695.1 Scilla litardierei | reverse complement strand
GATATGGATCCATTTATTAAATAATATGATTTTTATAGCATGAATATGTCTTCTCTTATATTTTTTTAGTTGAACATGGTGATCTCCTCGATTCCAACGGACATTTTTGCGGATTTTCTGGTTCCAACGGACATTTTTGCAGATTATTCTGACCTCGGGGCTATTTTCTAAATTTTCTGGAAGATATGGATGTTATTATTAAATAATTTGATTTTTGGCCTAATTTTGCCTTCTCTCTTTTTTCAATTGAAGATGGCGATCTCCCGGTTTTAACTGACCTTTTTGCGGATTTTTTAAGTTTAGTGATATTTTCTACATTTTAAGGAGTATATGTATCTTTTTATTAAATGAGATGAATTGTATAGCCTACATTTTTCTTCTCTTATTTTTTTCAGGTGAAGGTGTCGATCTACCGGTTCCAACAGACATTTTTGAGGACTTTTCTTTGCTTGGGACTATTTTTCTACATTTTCTGTAAGATATGTATATTTTTATTAAATGATATGATTTTGGCCAAATTTTGTATTTTCTTATTTTTCAGCTGAAGATGGCGATCTCTCGGTTCCAACGGACATTTTTTACCGATTATTCTGACCTGGGGGCTATTTTCTAAGTTTTTCGAAAGATATGGATCTTTATATTAAATGATTTGATTTTGGCCTAATTTTGGCTTCTTTTATTTTTCAGTTGAAGATGGCGATCTCCCCGTTCCTACTTATATTTTTTCGTTGAATATGGAGATCTTTTGGTTCCAACAGACCTTTTTGCGAATTTTTCTGCGCTTTGGGCAAATTTCTACATTTTCTATAAGACACGGATCTTTATATTAAATGATATAATTTTTATAGCCTAATTATGTCTTCTCTTTTTTCAGTTGAAGATGACGATCTTCTAGTTCCAACAGAATTTTTAGCAGATTTTTTTGATAAGAATCATTTTTATTAAATAATATGATTTTTTGCCTTATTTTCTTTTCTCTTATTTTCTGTTAAAGATGGTGATCTCACAGTTCCAATGTACATTTTTGCGAATTTTTCTGGGCTCCAGACTATTTTCTACATTTTATAAAATATATGGATCTCTTTATTAAATGCAAGATTTTTATAGCCTAATTTTGTCTTCTCATATTTTTTAGTTGAAGATGGAGATCTCACGGTTCCAACAGACATTTATGCGTATTTTTCTGAGCTCGATGCTATTTTCTACATTTTATGGCATGCATGAATTTTTTATTAAATGATATGATTTTTTTTGGCCTAATTGTGTCTTCTCTTATTTTCCAACTGATGATGGCGATCTCCCAGTTCCAACAGACATTTTTCGGGTTTTTTGAACTCCGGGCCATTTTCTGCATTTTCTGTATGATATGAATCTTTATATTAAATGATTTGATTTTACTCTCCTAATTTTGTCTTCTCTTATTATTAAGTTGAAGATGGCGATCCCCCGGTTCTAAAGGACATTTTTGTCGATTTTTCTAAGCTTGGGGTTATTTTTCTACATTTTCGGAAAGTTATGTATCATTTTATTAAATGATATGATTTTTTGACGTAATTTTTCTTCTCTTTTTTTCAGTTGAAGATGGCGATCTCCCAGTTCCAACGAACATTTTTGCTGATTTTTCTGAGCTCAGGGCTATTTTCTACATTTTTAAAAAGTTATATATCTTTATATTAAATGATATGATTTTTAAGCCTAAATTTGTCTTCTCGTATTTTCAGTTGAAGACGGCGATCTTCTGGTTCCAATGGATATTTTTGTGTTTTTTTAGCTCAGTGCTATTTCCTATATTTTATGGAAGATATAGAACTTTTTATTAAATAATATGATTTTTATAGCCTATATTTGTCTTCTCCTACTTTTTCAGTTGAATATGTCGATCTCCCGGTTCCAACAGACATTTTTGCAGATTTTTCTTAGCTTGAGACTATTTTTCTACATTTTCTTGAAGATATGTATCTTTTTATGAAATGATATGATTTTTTTGCCTAATTTTGTCGTCTTCTTATTTACTACGAAGATGGCGATCTCCCAATTCCAATGGACATTTGTGCAGATTTATTTTGAGCTATGGGATATTTTCTATATTTTTGTATAATATGAATCTTTATATTAAATGATATGATTTTATAACCTAATTTTGGCATCTCTTATTTTTCAGTTGAAGATGATGATCTCCTGGTTCCAAGTGACATTTTTGTGGATTTTCTGAGCTCGGGGCTATTTTTCTACATTTTCGAGAAGTTTGGATCTTTTTATTAAATAATATGATTTTTGGCCTAATTTTGGCTTCTTTTATTTTTAAGTTAAAGATAGCAATTTCTCGTTTCTAATGGACATTTTGCGTATTATTCTGACTTTAGGACTATTTTCTAAATTTTCTGGAAGATATGGATCTTTTTATCAAATGATATGATTTTTGGCCTAATTTTGTCTTCTCTTATTTTTCAGTTGAAGATGGCGATCTCCCTGTTCCAACGGACATTTTCGCAGTTTTTTATTAACGTAGTGCTATTTTCTACATTTTTATAAGTGATATGATTTTTAAGCCTATGTTTGTCTTCTCTTAATTTTTAGTTGAAGATGGCGATCTCCCTGTTCGAATGGATATTTTTTGGATTTTTCTTAACTTGAGGCTGTTTTTATACATTTTCTAGAAGATATGTATCTTTATATGAAATGATATGATTTTTGGCCTAATTTGTCTTCTCTATTTTTTTTAGATGATGATGATGATCTCCCGGTTCCAACGAACATTTTTGTGGATTTTCTGAGCTTCGGGATATTTTCTACATTTTCTGTAAGAAATGAATCTTTATATTAAATGATATGATTTTTATAGCCTAATTTTTGTCTTCTCTTATTTTTCAGTTGAAGATGGCGATCTCCCAGCTCCAACGAATATTTTTGCGAATTTTTTTGAGCTCAATGCTATTTTCTACAATTTATGGAAGATATAGACCTTTTTATTAAATGATGTGATGTTTGGCCTAATTTTGTCTTCTCTTATTTTTCAGTTGAAGATGGCGGTCTCCCAGATCCAACAGACATTTTTGCGAATTTTTATGAGCTCGGTGTTATTTCTAAATTTTATTAAAGAAGAGAATCTTTTTATTAAAAGATATGATTTTTATAGCCTACATATGGCTTCTCTTATTTTTCAGTTGAAAATGGCGATCGACCTGTTTCAACAGAAAATTTTACGAATTTTTCTTATCTTGGGACTATTTTTCTTCCTTTTAGGGAAGATATGCATATTTTTATTAAAAGATATGATTTTTTGGCCCAATTTTGTCTTCTCATTTTTACAATTGAAGATGGCGATCATCTGGTTCAAATTTACATTTGTGCGGATTTTTTGAGCTCCATGCTATTTTGCTACTTTTACTATAAGATGTGGATCTTTATATTCAATGAAATGATTTTATAGCCTAATTTTGTCTTCTCTTATTTTTTTGGTTGAAGATGGCAATCTCCTGGGTTCAACGGACATTTTTGTGGATTTTCTTAACTCGGTTCTATTTTTCTATTTTTTCCGGAAGTTATGGATCTTTTTATTAAATGATATAATTTTTATATCCTTTGTGTGTCTTTTCTTATTTTCAGTTGAATATGTCGATCTACTGGTTCCACAGATATTTTTTGATGATTATTCTGACCTCAGTGCTATTTTCTAAATTTTCTGGAAGGTATGGATCTTTTAATCAAATTATTTGATTTTTGGCCTGATTTTGCCTTCTTTTATTTTGCCTACTTTTGCCTTCAGTTGAATATGGCATCTCCTAGTTCCAACTGATATTTTGCGGATTTTTCTGAGCTCGATGCAATTTTCTACATTTTATGGAATATATGTATCTTTTATTAAATGAGATGATTTTTATAGCCTACATTTTTCTTCTCTTATTTTTTCAAGTTAAGGATACGATCTACCGATTCCAACGGACATTTCTGTAGACTTATCTTAGCTTGGGACTATTTTTCTATATTTTCTGTAAGATATGTATTCTTATGATACGATATGATTTTTTTGTCTTATTGTCTTCTCTTTTTTCAGTTGAAGGTGGCGATCTCCCGGTTCCAACAGACATTTTTGCAGATAATTCTGAACTCGAGACTATTTTCTAAATTTTCTGGAAGATATTCATCTTTTTATTAAATGATATGATTTTTGGCCTAATTTTGTCTTCTCTTATTTTTCAGTTGAAGATGGCGATCTTTCGGTTCCAACGGACATTTTTGCGGATTTTTTGCAGCTCGGTGCTATTTTCTACATTTTATGTAAGATATGCATCTTTTTATTAAATGGTATAATTTTTATATCCTTTGTTTGTCTTCTCTTATTTTTTAGTTGAATATGTCGATCTACCAATTCTAACGGACATTTTTACTTATTTTTCCTACCCTGGGGCTATTTTTCTACATTTTATGAAAGATATGGATCATTTTATTAAATGATATGTTTTTGCCTAATTTTGCCTTCTCTTATTTTTCAGTTTAAGATGGCATTCTACCGGGTCCAACAGCCATTTTTGCAGATCTTTTGAACTAGATGCTATTTTCTATATTTGTTGGAAGTTATAGATATTTTAAATAAAAAATTATGATTTTTTGGCCTAATTTTGTCTTCTTATATTTTTCAGATGAAGATGGCGATCTCCGGGTTCCAACTGACATTTTTGCAGATTTTCTAAGTTCGGGGCAATTTTCTGCTGTTTATGGAAGATATGGATCATTTTATTAAATGATATGATTTTTTGGCCCAATTTTGTCTTCTCTTATTTTTAAGTTGAAGATGGCGTTCTCTTGGTTCCAACAGATATTTTTGTGGATTTTTTGACCTATTGGCTATTTTATACGTTTTCTGGAAGATATGTATCTTTTTATTATACAATTTTATTTTAAGCCTAATTTTGTCTTTTCTTATTTTTCAGAATAAGATGGCGATCTCTCGGTTCCAACTGACATTTTTGCAGTTTTTTCTGAGCTACTGGCTATTTTTTACATTTTCTGCAAGAAATGTCTCTTTAAATTAAAGATATGATTTTAATAATATAATTTTGTCTTCTCTTATTTTTTTAGTTGAATATGGGGATCTCCTGGTCAAAACAGATATTTTTACGGATTTTACTTAGCTCGGAGCTATTTTCTGTATTTTCTAAAAGACATGCATCTTTTAGTTAAATGATAAGATTTTTTGCCAAATTTTGTCTTCTCTTATTTTTTAATTGAAGATAGCGATCTCTCTGTTCCAATGGACTTTTTCGCGGATTTTTCTGAGCTCGTGGCAATTTTCTGCATTTTCTGAAAGATATGGATCATTATATTAAATGATATAATTTTTGGCCTAATTTTATCTTCCCATATTTTTAGTTGGAGATGACGATCTCACTGTTCCAACGGATATTTTTCGGGATTTTTCTTTTCTCAACCCTATTTTCTATATTTTATTGAAGATATGAATCTGTTACAACCATTTTGACATGGCCTAGAGGAGCCTAGTGAACCACGACTAGTCAACCAACCTGCTACGGCCTTGGGCTTTGTCCCACGGACGGGCCACGTTTCTCCACCCAAGACGAAGGCTCAAAAGACTGCCCACTTTCCGTAATGGAGGAAATCGCTTCTAAATCGAGGGAGCACTCGCCAATTATGGCATCCACCTTTATGGCCATCACTCGCCAATTATGGCATCCACCTTCATGGCCATCACTCGCCAATCATAGCCCACCTTGATGACATTCATCCCCTCATCAAACGGGCGCAATTAGCGTGGGTCAAACATTTCTCCATTTGCACGTCCCCATGAATGACGGCCATAAGGTCTCATCGTGGTCCATTACAACAGAGAAAGGACTCGCCTATATGTAGGGAAGAGAGGCATCATCTCCAAGGGAGCGGATCTCCAAGATCCACAACGGAGGTATGACAATACAACTTCTCCACACCTTCTTCCACCTTACATATTTCTCCTCTATAGCTTGGCTAAGGATCAGTGCTTGGTCTCTCCGTGAGTCAAGCTCGATCCCGCCTAGCATCCTCCAGAATAGATCTGACTTTGGCATCAGAGGGGAATTGGTCGGAACCAAGGTCCGACCCCCTGACGAGTTCTTCATCTTGCAGATCGAAGGAGACGTCACCACCGCCGAAGCTTCCCTTCGGCGACCCATCGCTCGGATCCAAACACCCTCGTGCCAAAGCCTATTCGTTCGACCGATCCCGGAGGTCATCGTCCCACCGAGGCTTCCCCTCAGAAATGCGCTGCCGATCGACCCCAAAGGTCATCTCTGTCCCACGTGACAGCGACGCCATCTTGACCTCCAGACTATCAATCCGTGGTGAGAAAACACCCCGAAACATCTGGCACCGTCTATGTGAATGAGTCAACACCCATGTCGTCAACCACATCGACAATGATTCATTTCATTAATCTAATCAAAGGCTTAAAAGGCCACGGGGCGGTGGACTCCAAGCTCCGCAGAGTGATTCTACAAGAATCTCCCCAGATTGGTTCGGGGCCCCTCGAGTGCGCCGTCTGATCTTTCTGAGCTCGAGGACGACAAGACATCAGGGCTCCTCCCCCAGTGCAGCAATATGTTCCACCCCGGTGGTGTCAACGACTGGCTCCCCGTCCTTGGCGTCTGCCTCTCCTTTGATGATGGGCGCCTGTGCAGGCGCGATATAGGTTTTACCCCTGGGAGCGACAATGGAAGCCATGATGTGGCCGCTTCCGCTCGTCCACCTTCGGGGGTGAACCCCCCTCTCCGATCTGATCCTCGTCGACTTGGATCTGATCAAGGGCTCATGAGCTCCCAGAAATCGAGGAGTGTCGGTTGCTGATCTTAGGAATGGGCGGATGCCGCCACCAAAGGGGACAATCTGCCGACCTCAGGTGCAATCCACCAAGCTATGCACTCATCTTTGACGAGAGGAACGTCGATCACCTCGATCCTTCAACCCTCTGTTCTCCACCTCAAGCCAACGGTCAATAAATCTCTTCTTGGCATCTGTCATTTTCTCCGATGCCATCAACAAGATGATCCGAGCTTGGCGGCCAGCAGGTTCGAAAACGAGCCGATCGGCCCTAAGGGCATCACTCTCTGAAGCGATCACAGATCAGATTGGATCATTGTTATTGGAGCTCTGCTTCATCTTCATCACCTCAAGGTCCAGCCCGATTCACAGATCAGAAGGATCCCTGCTCGGCCTATGGCTTTGCCATATCGCTCATTGGGTAAAGCAAAGGACCCCCGCAGGGATGACAGCCGATGCCGCCGATCCTATTCTCTTTGGGCAGATCGAAGGCTTTTCCCCTATAGGCGATTGGGATACAAATGACATTGATTGATAGTCTGCACCCTTCTTGCTGCCCTTCAATCTAATGGGGATCGAGGGAACCATAGCCTCCTTGTACCTCTATGCCTTTGCTCAACCTATCGATCTCTTTGACTTCAAGAACCGGAAACGCCGTCGAAGGGGTAGGGGTTGCTGTCGTTCCTAGTGGCAGAGGCGACCGGATTGACTACAAATTGCAGCCCAACTCCACCATCTATGATCCATCGCTTGTTCGCATCGTTGTTCTCCTCGATGTCGAGTACCTCCGGACTCAAAAATATTGTCAACCAAAGAGGTCATCGCCTCGTCTCTCAAACTTGAGGCTCTCCCCTCTATCTAATGGCTCTGCTGTGGGGTCTCAGGCCCTTCACCACCAATGCATAAGGTCATTTGAAACCCTATGCCTCTCTTTTAATCAATTTACTAGGTCAATCCCGAATGGAATTGGAGCTGGGTGAGAAAGCTTGGAGCACCTTGGTCTTTCTCAAAACTTTAGCAAGATTCAAACTTTACTGCTATTTTCAAATATGTTGGATAATATGATCCCATCTGAGCTTGGTAAGATAACGAAGCTTCGAGCCTTGGATGTTTCCAAAAACAGCTTGAGTGGAAATATACCTTCAGAGCTTGGGAATTGCCAAGAGCTGTCTGTTTGGGCAGGCACCATTTGCTCGACGCTCTCCATGACCCTGCCCAAACAACTCGAGGCTCCGTGCCGAGCACCCGAGACCCCATGCCAAGCATCCGAATATCCTTGCCGAGCATTCGGGCCTCCTCGTCGAGCATCCAAGCATCAGTGCGGAGCCTCCGAGCATCCATGTCGAGCCTCCAAGCCAAGCATTCGAACCTCGAGGTCAACCCACCCAGAGGAGGCCGACCAGACGAGGTCGACCCATCCCAGAGGAGGCCGACCAGACGAGGTCGACCCCGGAGGAGGCCGACCAGTCCAGGCCGAGGCCGGCCCAGAGGAGCCAACCAGTCCAGGCTGAGGCCGACCCTGAAGGAGGCCGACCAGTCCAGGCCGACCCGGGAGGAGGTCGAGGCCGACCCGGGAGGATGCTGACCAGTCCAGGCCGAGGCCAACCCAGGTAGGAGCTGGAGGTCGTAGGGCTGGGGGCAACTCCCCCAGCTGGCCGACCCACTCCTTCATCGATCGTAAGTCAGGGGACACTCCCTCGCGACCGAATGAACATATCGACCGTAAGGCTGGGGGCAACTCCTCCCGCAGGCCAATCACCCCTTCATCGGCCGTAAGTCGAGGGGCCACCCCCTTGCCTCTACCGAGCTCTCTACTTTCAGTTGACTGCTGGGTTCCCCACAATGGAGCTTCCACCCCTGAGCAGACTCTGGTAGCTTGACCCACCTCTGTCGAGTAGAGCCGCAGAGCTTGGCCTACCTCTACCCACTAAAGCCATACCCATTGATGTCGTTTTAGCATTTGCTCATGCCCAGGATACACATAAGACCCCGACGAATCCCACGACTCGGGCCAGCTACAACACTAATGGGGCCGATGGGCTCTGTCTCCACTCAGGGCCAGCCATACTACCTCTCATCTATTCGAACCTACCGATCTTCCCACATGGAGTCTCCTCAAATTCTGCTTGTAGCGGCGAAAGATCATTTAATCTGGTGCCTTTCCACTTTCCTCATCCAGGAGGAGGCCAACCATGATGAGCTGCCGATGGCATTTCTCGCCCCTGTTCGACCAGCAGCTTGCAGACCAACCTCAGTCTGAGCCTGTCGACTTGTGCCAACACGATGAAATTTCCAACAACTCGAGTTTCCCACCTTTAAGGGCAAAACCGAGCCATAGAGGGGGCAAGGATAACGTACATGTGAGGACCAGTACTACCTTTGATGTCCAAGCTCTCCTGACGGTGCAGAAACTCAGGCGGTGACGCAGAACCTTCACTGACCAGACTGGAGCTCGAGCTAAAACTAGGATTCAGACAAGAGCTGGGGTCGGTCGTAAGGCTGGGAGGCACTCCCCCAGTAGGCCGATCATCCCTTCGTCGGCCGTAAGTCAAGGGGCAACTCCCCTTACCACCAAACGAACAGATCAACCATAAGGCTGGGGCAAGTCCCCTAGCATGCTGATCACCCCTTCGTCGGCCATAAGTCGAGGGCCATCCCCCTCGCCACCGAACAAACAGATCGATCGTAAGGCTGGGGGTAAGTCCCCCAACAGGCCGATCACCCCTTCATCGATCGTAAGTCGAGGGGCCACCCCCTTGCCGCCGAATGAATAGATCGATCATAAGGCTGGGGCAAGTCCCCCAGCAGGCTGATCACCACTTCGTCGACTGTAAGTCGAGGGGCCACTCCCCTCGCCACAGAACGAACAAATCGACCTTAAGTCCAGGGGCAACTCCCCCAGCATGCCGATCACCCCTTCGTCGGCCATAAGTCGAGGGGCCACTCCCATCGCCACCAAATGAACAGATCGACCATAAGGCTGAGGGCAACTCCCCCAGTAGGCCGATCACTCCTTCGTCGGTCGTAAGTCAAGGGGCCACTCCCCTCGCCATCGAACAAACAGATCGACTGTAAAGCTGAGGGCAACTCCCCCAGCAGGCCGATCACTCCTTCATCGGCCGCAAGTCGAGGGGCAACTCTCCTTGCCACCGAACAAACAAGATCGATCGTATGGCTGGGAGCAACTCCCCCAGCTGGCCGACCCACTCATTCGTCGGTCGTAAGTCGAGGGACAACTCCCCTTGCCACCGAACGAACAAGATTGGTCGTAAGGCTGGGAGCAACTCCCCCAGCTGGCCGACCAACTCCTTCGTCGGTTGTAAGTCGAGTGGAAACTCCCCTCGCCATCGAACAAACAAGATCGGTCGTAAGGTTGGGGGCAACTCCCCTGGCTGGCCGACCCACTCCTTTGTCGGCCGTTGATTCGGGGTGAATATTGCATAATTAACAACTTATCTAGAATTATTTCTTATGTATATGGTGCTTAATTGGTCTCTAATACTGATATGACTATTTTGGAGAAGCCCAAAGGATGGGAGCCCAAGATCCAGCGGTGGACAAGAAGCCTGCTTGGGCCCCGTCGGACGAGGCCCAAGAAGAAAACGCGGCCCGCTCAATGAGACCCCCGAGAACTCGAACTGTCCACGGTTCGACACGCTCGTAGCCAGCCCACGATCCCCGGAAGAAACCACTCCCCCGGGGTGTAAGGCCTAAATTCCCATGACCCGTGATCGGCTCCCCCATGACGCTGACAGGCAACATCGTGGGGACAGATCTCGAGGTCGTGAGTGGGGGGGACAGCGTGACGGCGTGGATGGGGGGCAATCGCGGCGAGGACCCTATAAAAGGACCGGAGGGACAACGGAGCAAGGGATCGAACCCCATGTATTCTAATCTAAGGTATACCATCAACGACCTTGATCCTCTGCCATTCCCTTTCCCTCCCCTTGCTCGTGCCGTGGGTCAACGTATCGATCTCCTCTCGAGTCGAACCTACCCCGCCAAGTACCCTTCAGACCCTGATCTAACTTAGGCATCGGAGGGGATACGGCCGGAACCAAGGTCCGGCCCCCCTGATGAGTTTCTCGTCTATTCAGGAAGAAGCTGACCGAGGCACCGAGGCTAACCATCGATACTCGTCCGACCGAGGCCAAGCCCATCAAGACAGAGCCGAGGCTTCCTCTCCGCTCTGCTTCAACCGAGAACCGACGCTCCGCTCGGATCCAGCGCTCGACCTCGACTCCATCTCCAGCCCGTGCTGAGCGCACGTGTGCTTGGCATACCCAAGGGATCTCAACCGATCCCTTGACCACGTTGACCGCTTAATCCCTGGTCAACAATCCTGTGGTGAGAAAACACCCGTAAACATCTGGCGTCGTCTGGGGGAACCGAAGCAAGCCCACATCGAACCACCGGAATGGAAACCATTTGCAATGGAGCGGGGCGCATGCCCCCCATCCAGGAGGAGGGAGATTACATTACCCCCGAAAATCAGCTCAGCCACACCACCGAGGGGACAGGTGAGTCCCGATCGGTCACCTAAGAGCAGCTCCACACCTTCGCCCAGGAGACCAACGCCAACATCCGGACGTTGGCCATAACGATTCAACAACTCGTCGGCGATGCGCCCATCCAGGGAGATGAGCTGAGCGAGGCCCACCGATGGAGAGGGGGCCACCAACCCATGCGGTCCGTCGTGTTCATCGACCACGGGAACGGAGGGTCCAACTTAGAGCGGCGATTCACTACGCCAGGCTTCGACCCAGCACGGTCTCCCACCCCCACCTCGTTTCGCGAGAGAAGCAAGAGGGGCTTCGAGCAATCTGAGGGGAGGTCGGTGACCGCCTCGACTAGACGATCATATTCATCCAGGCACCGACGGGACGATCTCCGAGACTTCGAAGATCGGTCCCAGCGGAGCAGAAGTCTCCCCCAAGTGAAGGGGGACAGGCGTGAATACTGAGGCAGGAAAGGGGACGTGCCCAGAAGGGGCCCCACCCCGACTTATAGGGGGCACAAGGGACGGCCAAGCCTGAACCTGTCACCCCACTGCTTCCTGACGAGCGCGAGATAAACAAAGGAGGACGGCCGGGGGGGCGTTAATGGTGAACGATGCCCCCTAACCCGGAGGATAACTGAGGCATGAGTGCCCTCAAGTTTCAAGGTGCCGACGCTGGAGAAGTACGACGGCACGGGCGATCCCACTGACCATGTGATGGACTATGAGGGGGTCATGGCATTCCAGGGGGCGGACGACACCCTGCTGTGCAGGGGTTTTTATTCCACCCTCCGGAAGGCGGCAAGGACCTGGTACCATAGCCTGCCCAATCGCTCCATCGATAGCTTCGAGGAGCTTACCCAGTTGTTCTGCAGGCAGTTCGTGGCCGGGCGACAGGTAGAGCCGGACTCAGAACTCTTGTTCAATGTGGTGCATGGTCCCGAGGAATCTCTGAGGCACTTCATGCGTCGCTTCAACACGGAACGACTAAACGTGGAGAGCTGTCCCGAGCTGGTTGTGAAGACGGCCCTGAAGAAGCGATTACGGCACAGGGGCTTGAAGAAATCATTGCATAATGACCCCCCGAAGGACCTCGCTGGGGTCATGGCGTGAGCCGAGCGCTTCATGCTGACAGAAGAAGCCTTGGCCGTCGACGAGGGAAGGGCCAAGCGAGGATCCAAGCGCGATGAAAGTGAGCGTCGCGGCTCGGAGGAGCATCGATAGGAGAAAAAGGCCCGAGGAAAGCAGCGGAGAGAAGAACCGCGACACACCCAGCTAAACGCTGCCCCGGACGTTGTCCTCGCACATGCCCAGAAGGAGGGGCGCATGGGCTGGCCACCTCCGAGGATGAAGAGAGGCGGGAGAGACGAAGAGAAGTACTGCAAATATTGTAATGCCCTAACAGCTACTGCACAAGTACTAGAGGGGGGGTGAATAGTACTTTAAAATAATAAGGAGTATAATTCCAAATTAAATTGCAAACAACTACCAAATCAATTTGCGGAAGCTTAAATTGAATGACAACACAAAATTAACAATGCAAACAAACGATGTTAATGGGTTCGGATCCACCCAAGTCTCCCCGACTTGTTCCCGGTGATCCTACGTCCCAACCACCCGGATCCCCTCCGGATACTTGAGTTAGAAACCCTAACTCAAGATTTCCACTATGAATATCTTGTGAAAAACCTTCACAAGATCAAATCATACATGCAATAGCAAACGTGAATCCCACAACCCGGGATCACAACCTTCTCTCACAACCGAGAGAATCACAAAGCAATATTAAAGAGTTTAATATGAAATAAACAATCTTACCACAAAATCCTATACCTTGAGTTTTTCTTACCCAAATGGTGAAATGAAGGATTTGAGGAAGATGAAGTCACCAAGACCTAGCACCAAGGAAATGACCAGCAATCGGTGCCTAGGAATGATTTGGAGACTTGGATCAAGCAATAGCTTGAAGAGCTCACCAAGAACAAGCTTCTCTCTAGATGGATTCTAGATCTAGAAATGAGAGAGAATGGGTTTCTTGTGAGGAAGAGAGCTTTTGATTTGAGTGAGAATGGCTATCTCTTTTGATCTCAATGAATCTCTGAATGGAAGCTCTTACCTAGATAGAAATGACCTAGGTTCGTATTTATAGGGTCCCATAAAAACAAGTTAGGTCATTCACCAACGGATAGAAATCTGGGAGAATTAGTCGGTCAAAGAACAATCACTGACCGACTAGTTCATCAACTAGTCGGTCAGTCAAACAGCATGGACCGACTAAGTGAAGATCTGAGAAGAAAGAGAATTTCAGACCTAGAAATCTAGTCGGTCCAAGAAGACATTCTGACCGACTAGTTTCACAACTAGTCGGTCAGTCAATGAACGTAGACCGACTAAGAGGCAAAATGAAATAGTCTGAATGCAAGTTGACTTAGTCGGTCCAAGAACAAAAGTTGACCGACTAGATTGTCAACTAGTCGGTCACCAAACGTTCTTAAACCGACTAACGATAAACAGTAGCTTAGGAGAAAATTAGCATGAACAGTAAGTCACAACTAGTCGGTCAAAGAAGCATCACTGACCGACTAGTTCACAAACTAGTCGGTCGGTGAGTCAACGTAGACCGACTAACTGTAAACAGTAAAGTCCAAGAAATTAAGGAATCAAACTAGTCGGTCCAAGAAGAGTTGCCGACCGACTAGATCACCATCTAGTCGGTCAGTACTTGTTCTTGTACCAACTAACATGCACAATAAAGTCCGAATCGAAGCGCGATGCTTCGAGGAAGTTAGAATGAACTTGTGCAAGGATCCTAGAGCTACGAAATGAGCGTAATGAAGATAGAAACGTAAGATATACTCAAGGCTTAACATTCTATATATCGAATCTAAAAGACTATAAATAAAACCTTAATAAACGGTCTTCGAGAGCTTCGATTGATTCTTCATAACTTCCAAAACGGCGCAAGAGCTTCAACGAAGCTTTAGGCATGAATACGAGCTTTGGGAAGTGTTGAGATGTCGCTTTGAATGTTCTCGTGAAATTGGCGACGATCTCCAATACTGCGCTCACAAATTGTTAGTTCATGGATTATTTATGTTTGCTCATCATCAAAACCAAATCCGGGGAGTCCAATATTCAACATTCTCCCCCTTTTTGGTGATGACAAACCAACATAAATAATAATCAAAAATAATGATTCAAATGTAAAATACTTACTCCCCCTGCATTGATGACATGTTAATTCCAAAATGAATATATATGAATTGCATCAAGCAGACGAGTAAGATAAATAAAGAGAATCGATTTTTGAAATATCGGATTTTGAAAATCCTTATATATATCTTAACTCCCCCTGAATCTAACACATCAAATTAGATTCTTGGAAATTGAGTTAAATTTTCATTTGCGCTATTTATTATC
The DNA here is from genome assembly GCA_030789695.1 of Scilla litardierei. NCBI lineage: Eukaryota > Viridiplantae > Streptophyta > Magnoliopsida > Asparagales > Asparagaceae > Scilla > Scilla litardierei. Next base: position 91,739,420 of record CM061131.1, on the reverse strand, counting down.
ATTATCTCTCTCCCCTTTTGGCATTATCCCAAAAATGGGGGGGGGGGCATACAACGACAACAATTAGGAAATGAAAAATCCAACATCGGGAGTCGTAGACAATGACGATGGACTAAATTGACACCAAGGGAAAAGTGTGGAAATCAAAACAAGGTGTGCCAAATTGTCCATTATCAATAAAAAGAACGATAAACAAAATCATCAAAAATACCAAATGTTTATTCATTTCTTGAATAAAGAAACATACTCTCCAATATTCAATATTCTTGGTTAAATTTGTGCATGGAAAACAATTCTATACAATTATAGAAATATAATCTATTTTAACCAAGTTTTAAGCGTCGAGCGACGAATTTACATTTCATATGCATTGAAGGAATAGTAAATTTGCACGACGAATTAAAAACAAAGAGAACGACGATGTATATATATATATAGAGACATCATGAGTACATCCAAAAAGATATCACATCGAATACAAGAGGTACATCAAATGAAGCGAGACACATCATCTATATAAACATCAAAAAGTACATCAACATCATCAACATCATCAAAGTATGTCACAATACATCAAAACAACATCATATCAACATACCCAACACCGACAACCAGAAAGCGCAAAAAAAATACATCAAAACAACTCACAAACCCCATCCTAACCCAAAATACTCTCACTAAGAAATATCATCCAAAGAGTAGTGGAGAGTCCTCGAAACTGACGATCACGAGGAAGAGGCTGGATCTGCAGTGTCCGTGGGTCCAGTCGACGGAGTGGACTCAGGCTCTGCAGGGAGGAGAGGAGTGTCTACAGACGGGATCATCGGGGCAGGTGTGGAAACGACTGGCTCAACAACAGGGATCTCAACAGCAGCAGGGGTCTGAACAGAAGCAGCAGCAATGGTCTCAACAGAAGTGGTGTCAACAGCAGCAGGAGATACATGAGCAGGCTCGTCAGCAGGAGTAGCAGCAGGCTCAGAAGTCTGAAGTGCTGAAACAGAAGGCTCTGGAGCACCGAAAGTGGTGCCAACACCAGGAGCAGAAGTGGTATCACCAGCAGCAGCAGCAGTGGCCTCATTGCCACGGGCTAAGGAAGTGACAAGCTCATCAAGCTCCTCATCGTCCATCTCCTCGGCCTCAGAAACTGAAGGAGGAAGATCAATCCCCATCGTACGAGCCATACGGCAGACTACCTCCTCAGTACGAGCCAAACGTGAGTCGTGCTAACAAAGTAGGCGTACGACATCATCCAAAGTAGCAGGAGGAGTGGAGGCTGCAGCAGCTGACGGAGTCGCCTGAGAAGCAGATGTGGTCGACCTCTGCACGTGACGAAGCGCCGCTAGAGATTTCTTAACGGCCGTCGCGTTCAGAGGAGTACCCAAGGGACGCTCATCGTCAGGAGGGAGAGGGACTCGGAAATGACAAAACACGAGGGTCAACAGACAAGGGTATGGAATGTGCGCAGATTTATTGGTCTTGTGTATACACTTGAAAGAGTCCATCTTATCGAGTATCACGCGAGCCCAATTAATCTCGCACCCCAAGAAAAGAGCGTAGATCAATTTCAAGAACGGCTGGGATGGAAGTGAAGATGATCCATACTTAGGGAGAAGGCATGACTTCAAGATCAGGTTAAGGACCCACGCATTCGGCTTGAAAGATTTCGATGGAACACCAATGAATGCGGAGGGGATAACATGGAAGATATCTGAAAGAACTGACTGATCCAAGGAAGATATATCGTCGACGGAAATGTCTGAAGGCAGGAGACCACACGACGAACAGCCAAGAATCTCCCCCAAGATTTCTGCCGTGAGAACTATAGGAGTTCCCAAGACAGTAGTCTCAATGGAGTGACTGGCATCGTACTGGCCTCGAATACGATTGGCATAGAACAATTTCATTAGGCAAGGATACGGTTTGGGATTGGCCTTAAGATCATAGCGGAGATAATCAAGGAGACCACTATAGGAGAGGAGATCGGCTAAGCCAAGGAAATCTGAAAACTGGATGTAGTGCTCCAATAGCATCGGGCAGTGTTCAATACGGTTGTAGGCCGCGAGACACATAGGGTCATCGCGACACAACGATATGTCAACACCCCCCGCTGGCATTGGGCCCTTTCCCTTTGGCTGGCGAGTCCTAGAACAGAGTGGCGGAGTAGGTTCCCTATGGCTAGGCTCATCCTCAGGGATAAACTCAGTATCAGAATCAGGAGGAGTCGAGGGTGTGTGTGGAATGGGCTTTTTGGATTTAGACTTTCGGGGTTTGACGGTCGCCGTCCTCTGCTTCTTCAGAGGAGGCGAAGACGGAGAAGCTTGGGTAGACTTGGCACGACGTTTAGGCTTAGGTGGATTCCTAGGGTCGGAAGGCCCTACGGTCATGGGGGAAGCCCCAGAAGAGGCGATAGGAATACTCGTCTTTGCCATAGTCGTGGCACGACGAGTACAACCAAACGATGGGAAGATCAAACACCCTAGCACAAACCCTAGAAGCTAACACACAAGCCCTAAGAGAGGAAAACCCGAAATACACAAGCCCTAGGTTAAATTTGAAACCCTAGGAGCTAGAACCCTAGATGAGATATGAAATAAACCTTAGGGAAGGAAATCGACACCTAGGAGAGGGGGTTTTACCTAGGAGGAGGAGTCGACGGCGGCGGACGGCGGCGATGGACGGAGAGATGGCCGGAAGTCGAAAGGTCTCGAGAGGGGAGGGGGTTTTTTGGGCTGGAGCTGAGAAGAAGAACCGACTAAAATGATTTTTAGTCAGACGAAACGAGTATAAGTCGGTCTGGATCTGGAAAAGACACAAATGCCCTAACCCACTTAGTCGGTCACAGTTCAAGCACTGACCGACTAGATTACGATCTAGTCGGTCGGTCAATGAGCTTGAACCGACTAAGTTGAAACAGAGGCAAACATGGATTTTTAGGGCTAGAATTAGTCGGTCGCAGTATATTCACTGACCGACTAGTTTTCAATCTAGTCGGTCGGTAAGTGTACTGGGACCGACTAAAGAAAGAAAAATGATAAGAATAGATGAAAGCTTGATCTATTCGGTCTGAGTTCACTTGCTGACCGACTAGATGAGCATCTAGTCGGTTGACAAATGAACTGAAACCGACTAGAAGAGTCCAAAAATTGATAATTGATTTCTCTTCACAAACCACTTGGATGAAACATCTTAACACTCTCATTAGTCATCTAAATTACCCCATAAAACGTCGAAATCTTAAATACGACTTTCAAATAAGAATTCGATCATAAATTCAAACAAATCTCATAAAATTCCCAAAAATTCAACAAATCTAGCATGAACGAAATATCGCGAAATATATTAGCATGCAAGATGATTGACTTTAAATATGAATCCTATATCTCGGATTCACCCATAATCCCCAATTCTCGACGCAACCGCACAAAGGAGTCCTCCTTTAGGGGTTTCGTGAAAATATCGGCGATTTGCTTTTGGGTTTCAACGTACACTAATATGATGTCCTTTTTAGCAACATGATCATCTAAGAAATGGTGTCGGACATCTATGTGTTTGGATCGGGAATGGTGCACCGGATTCTTTGAAAGACAGATAGCACTTTGGTTATCCACCATGATAGGGCTAGTATCACAGTGAATACCAAAATCCTTCAAAGTGTGTCTCATCCAAAGAACCTGGGCACAAGCGGCACCGGCGGCAATATATTCCGCCTCGGTGGTTGAAAGTGATACGGAATTTTGCTTCTTGGAAAACCAAGAGACAAGAGAATTTCCTAGAAAATGGCAAGTGCCACTAGTACTTTTCCTGTCGGATTTGCATCCCGCATAATCGGCATCACTATATGAGACTAACTCATATGTGCTAGATTTCGGATAAAGTAATCCAAAATCTAAAGTGTAACTTAGATAGCGAAAAATACGCTTTAACGCTACTAAGTGAGACTCCTTAGGTTGAGACTGATAACGAGCACATATGCATACGGCAAACATAATATCGGGCCTACTTGCGGTAAGATAAAGTAAACTACCTATCATACCTCGATATAGACGAATGTCTACATCCTTACCGCCCGTATCCTTGTCAAGATGCGTAGTCGTGCTCATTGGAGTCTTTTTCCCGGAGGCATTCTCCATTCCAAATCGCTTAAGCAACTCCACCGTATACTTCGTTTGGTGGATGAAGATTGCATCGTTCAATTGGCGAATTTGGAGACCTAAGAAATATTTGAGTTCGCCCATGTGGCTCATCTCAAATTGTTCCTTCATAACATTAGAAAACTCTTCGCAAAGAGTGAAGTTAGTAGCACCGAAAATGATATCATCAACATAAATTTGAACTAATAAAATATCATTATTCGCATGCTTAACAAAAAGTGTAGAATCGGCTTCGCCCATTTTAAAATTCAAATCCAAAAGAAAATTCTTTAGGCGATCATACCAAGCTCGAGGAGCTTGTCTCAAACCATAAAGAGCTTTCTTAAGTTTAAAAACATGATTTGGAAATTTTTCATTTATGAAGCCCGGAGGTTGAGAAACGTAAACTTCCTCAACGACATCTCCGTTTAAAAATGCACTTTTAACATCCATTTGAAATAATTTAAAATTTTTATGGCATGCAAAAGACAATAATAATCTAATTGATTCTAATCTAGCTACCGGAGCGAAGGATTCTTCGAAATCGATACCTTCCTCTTGGCGATAGCCTTGAGCAACTAACCGAGCTTTGTTCCGGACGACGACTTGATTTTCGTCGGTTTTGTTCTTGAAGATCCACTTTGTCCCTATGACGGTGTGGTTCTTCGATGGCAAAGGAACAAGCTCCCAAACTTCATTTCTCTCGAATTGAATGAGCTCCTCCTCCATGGCTAAGATCCAAGCGCTATCTTCGCATGCTTCATTAATATTCTTTGGCTCTATCGAGGAGGCAAAGGCACAATGAGCAAAGTAGTTCACTTGCGATCTCGTCTTGACACTATCATAGATATTACCAATGACTTGCTCATGAGGATGGTCACGAACGGTATGAAGCCGTTTGGGAATACCTTGATCACTAGGAACATTCTCAACAACTTCGTTAGTTGGGTTAGTCTCAATAGAATCAATAGAATCATTAGACTTAGAATTATCAAACGAATCACATAAAACATCCATAGAATCATTATCATTTGAAATTCTAGTTGGAACAAATCCTTCATTAAATGAGACATGAAGCGACTCCTCGATCGTTGAGGTTCGTTTGTTGAATATCCGGTAGGCTTTGCTACGCGAAGAATATCCAACAAAAATCCCCTCATCGGATCTTGGATCGAATTTGTCCAAACTACCATACGTGTTCTTAATAAAACATTTCGAACCAAAAACACGAAAATGTTTAACTTGAGGCAACCTACCAAACAACAATTCATAACAAGTTTGTTTAGTGCCGGGCCTCAAAAGTATTCTATTAAACACCTAACAAGCGGTGTGTACCGCTTCTGCCCAAAATTGATGGCCAAGTTGGCTATCATCAAGCATAGTGCGAGCACACTCCACTAGCGTCCTATTCTTTCTCTCAACTACACCATTTTGAGGAGGTGCACGAGGGAAAGAGAAGGTGTGTGTAATACCAACTTCATCACAAAATGTCTCAAAAGACTCATTCTCAAATTCACCTCCATGATCACTACGAATAGTGACAATGGTGGTTCCTAAGAGATTTTGTACTTTCTTAACAAAAATTGTGAAGTTTTCAAAAGCTTCATTTTTATTACACAATGAAAATACCCATGTAAATCTTGAATAGTCATCTACGATGACAAGTCCATACCTTGCATTTCCTAAGGAAGCAACTCTAGTTGGCCCAAATAAATCTAGATGTAATAGCTCTAGTGGCCGTTTAGTAGAAATGCTTTTCTTAGGTTTAAATGAAGATTTAGGAAGCTTGCCGCGTTGACAACAATCACAAAAACTTTTCTTTTCAAAAACAAGCTTCGGAAAACCTTTAATAGAATTTAATTTTGAAAGCTTATATAGTGTTCCAAAGTTCACATGTCCAAAGCGTCGATGCCATAAGTGTTGTTCACTTGTGTTGGCAACGAGACATTGTTCATATGACTTAGGAAGATCCAAAATATAAATGTCTTTATGACGAGTTCCGGAAAATAATAATTTATCATTATCTTTTCTTAAAATATGACACAATCCTTTCGCAAAACTAACTTTGTAACCTTTGTCACAAAGTTGGCTTATTGAAATAAGATTATGGTTTAAGCCATTAACAAGATAAACATCACTAATTAATGGTTTAGAAGGGTTACCCACTTTACCAACACCTATGATGGTTCCGCTCTCGTTGCCTCCAAATACGACGCGATTTCCATTTGCAATGGGAACCACTCCGGAGAGCAATTGAGCGTCACCCGTCATGTGTTTTGAACACCCGCTATCGAGTATCCAATTCCCTTTGGAGCTAAATTTAAATTTGTTGCTCCTTTTCTTTTTCTTTTCCTTGAGTACCTAAAGATAGAAACTTTCATATCATGGTACCCAAGGTCATTGGGTCCTCAAAAGTTAGACCTTTGGAAGCCAAGTCCAATTGGACTTAGACTTCCCCACATAATTTCTACTACGCACAACATCCGAAAAATAAGCATTCATATATACTTGTTTTTCTTCCATGCTTGTGTCCTTTGGGCTCCAAATAGTGAAAATTTTGGGAGCCATCATCCTATTGGGTGCATGCATGCGACGTTGATTTCTACGTGATGCATGTTGTGGATAGGCATACAGGACATGATGGAATGGTGCACGACGAGAATTATTCATATGATGAGGTGGGTGAACATATGCATGTGTGGGAACACGTGCGTGAGGGTGTCTCACATGGTGTGCACGTGCCCGTGAACGTGTAGCATAGAAATCATCATATGTGTGAGACGGTGGAGTAGGACGTGTGTTCCTACGTGGCATGGTATTGGTGTACATATAAGCATGCCCCTTCTTTGGAGGTCCACCCAAAGTGGGTTTCTTTCCGAAAGAGGGTGTGGACGAGGTGGAAGCACCATTGGTAGATGAACTACCAATAGAGTGTTTGCTACCACTCGTAGAGTCACCGGAAGTTGGCCTAACAAAGGTAGTGGCCGCTTTGGATGGACATCCCATCGTATACCCCAAACCAATGTGGTGATTGGCCGGAAGTAAGTCACTTAGGATTTTATCCAAATGGTCCTTACCCTTATTGAATCTATTGATTCGGCCTAATGTGTTCTCATATTTCTCTTTGAGAGAAAGCATTGAAGTATCTAATGTGGATACTTGCGATGTGAGCACATACACACGGGATTTAAGATTCTCGTTCTCAATACTCAAAGTCGAGTTTTGAGAAGTTAAATCCGTTATCCTATGTTCTTCCGGATCATCGATGCTACATGTTCAAGTTTAGATTTGAGATTAACAATCTCATTTCTTAACTCTTCAACAATGGTGTCGTTGTTGGTGATGATAGTCTTAGGCGAGGTTTGAATGCTAGCTAGGTCATCTTTTACTTTAGTATATCGATTTACTAACTTAGTGTATTTAGACCATAGTTGAGAGTTAGCATTCCTAAGATCATCCATTGTTACCTCATCGCCCTCGTTGTCGCTATCATCGGAAGAGGAGGATCCTTGATCATTCTCCTCTCTTGCCATGAAGCACATGTGCGCTTGCTCCACTTGCTCATCGTCCGACTCTCCGCTTGAGGAATCCTCGGAGTCGGTGAATGTTGCTCCGACAAGTCCCTTTTTGTACCCCTTTTTGTACTTCTTCGACTTGTCGAACTTTGGCGCTTTCCACTTCTCCTTTTGCTTGTTGAGAGGACACTCCGCTTTCATGTGTCCTGGCTTATTGCACTTGAAACACAAAGGAGAGGAAGAGGCGTTAGAAGAACCAAATTTAGCTTTGTTCTTATAGTTACCTTTTCGGAAGAAACGGTTGAACTTCTTGGCCATGAGAGCCATGGACTCCAAGTCCAACTCGTTTTCCGATTCTTCATCATCGGTTGATGTGGAAGTAGATGGAGCGGCTTTGAAAGCAATAGCCTTTTTCTTTGGCTCGTCTTGCTTTAGGTAGGACTTCATCTTTTCTTGCAATTTGAGCTTGCTATCCTTGCGTACCTCGTACGACATTAAAGTACCCATTAGTTGAACTACGGTGTACTTATTCATGTCATTACCTTCCTCGATGGCGAAGGTACGTTTCTCCCAAGAAGAAGGAAGTCCTTCGATAAGCTTTGAGCACTTCTCCTTTTGAGTGTAGGACTTACCGAGGGCCTCTAACTCGTTTATTATGTCAACGAAGCGAGCGTAATATTCTTTCATCTTCTCGCCCTGTTGCATATGAAACATTTCGTAATCTTTGTTTACGACTACGAGTTTAGAGTCTCTTACCCTACTCGTCCCTTCATGAAGTATGAGGAGGGAGTTCCAAATTTGATATGCACTCTTACATGTGCATATCTTATTGAAGTCCTCGGGCTCCAATGCGCATTGCAAGGCGTTCATTGTCTTGGCATTGCTTACCTCCGCGGCAATCTCCGCGGTAGTCCATTTCTCAAAGTCTTCTTCTTCGGGCTCGATGTATTCCTTCATTGTGGTCCTCCATAGAGACGCACTCCGGAGGAAGGTTTCCATCCGGCATTTCCAGTACTCGTAGTTGGTACCGTTGAAGAATGGAGGCCTCGTAGAGGAATGTCCTTCCATCACCGAAGATGTTCCTTCACGGTTCCTGAAGGTGTCATAGTTGGAAGGTGGACGCACGGTCTTGTTGTCGTTGGCAGACATAGCTAAGTATCTGGCTTTGATACCAAATGTAATGCCCTACCAGCTACTGCACAAGTACTAGAGGGGGGGTGAATAGTACTTTAAAATAATAAGGAGTATAATTCCAAATTAAATTGCAAACAACTACCAAATCAATTTGCGGAAGCTTAAATTGAATGACAACACAAAATTAACAATGCAAACAAACGATGTTAATGGGTTCGGATCCACCCAAGTCTCCCCGACTTGTTCCCGGTGATCCTACGTCCCAACCACCCGGATCCCCTCCGGATACTTGAGTTAGAAACCCTAACTCAAGATTTCCACTATGAATATCTTGTGAAAAACCTTCACAAGATCAAATCATACATGCAATAGCAAACGTGAATCCCACAACCCGGGATCACAACCTTCTCTCACAACCGAGAGAATCACAAAGCAATATTAAAGAGTTTAATATGAAATAAACAATCTTACCACAAAATCCTGTACCTTGAGTTTTTCTTACCCAAATGGTGAAATGAAGGATTTGAGGAAGATGAAGTCACCAAGACCTAGCACCAAGGAAATGACCAGCAATCGGTGCCTAGGAATGATTTGGAGACTTGGATCAAGCAATAGCTTGAAGAGCTCACCAAGAACAAGCTTCTCTCTAGATGGATTCTAGATCTAGAAATGAGAGAGAATGGGTTTCTTGTGAGGAAGAGAGCTTTTGATTTGAGTGAGAATGGCTATCTCTTTTGATCTCAATGAATCTCTGAATGGAAGCTCTTACCTAGATAGAAATGACCTAGGTTCGTATTTATAGGGTCCCATAAAAACAAGTTAGGTCATTCACCAACGGATAGAAATCTGGGAGAATTAGTCGGTCAAAGAACAATCACTGACCGACTAGTTCATCAACTAGTCGGTCAGTCAAACAGCATGGACCGACTAAGTGAAGATCTGAGAAGAAAGAGAATTTCAGACCTAGAAATCTAGTCGGTCCAAGAAGACATTCTGACCGACTAGTTTCACAACTAGTCGGTCAGTCAATGAACGTAGACCGACTAAGAGGCAAAATGAAATAGTCTGAATGCAAGTTGACTTAGTCGGTCCAAGAACAAAAGTTGACCGACTAGATTATCAACTAGTCGGTCACCAAACGTTCTTAGACCGACTAACGATAAACAGTAGCTTAGGAGAAAATTAGCATGAACAGTAAGTCATAACTAGTCGGTCAAAGAAGCATCACTGACCGACTAGTTCACAAACTAGTCGGTCGGTGAGTCAACGTAGACCGACTAACTGTAAACAGTAAAGTCCAAGAAATTAAGGAATCAAACTAGTCGGTCCAAGAAGAGTTGTCGACCGACTAGATCACCATCTAGTCGGTCAGTACTTGTTCTTGTACCAACTAACATACACAATAAAGTCCGAATCGAAGCGCGATGCTTCGAGGAAGTTAGAATGAACTTGTGCAAGGATCCTAGAGCTACGAAATGAGCGTAATGAAGATAGAAACGTAAGATATACTCAAGGCTTAACATTCTATATATCGAATCTAAAAGACTATAAATAAAACCTTAATAAACGGTCTTCGAGAGCTTCGATTGATTCTTCATAACTTCCAAAATGGCGCAAGAGCTTCAACGAAGCTTTAGGCATGAATACGAGCTTTGGGAAGTGTTGAGATGTCGCTTTGAATGTTCTCGTGAAATTGGCGACGATCTCCAATACTGTGCTCACAAATTGTTAGTTCATGGATTATTTATGTTTGCTCATCATCAAAACCAAATTCGGGGAGTCCAATATTCAACAAATATCACAAGGACAATAGCCATGACACTGATGACGGCTGGCATCTGAAGAAAGACATAGAGAAGATGGTGAGTCGGGGGCACTTGAAGAACTTCGCGGACGATCCCGCTCCTGGGGAGGGGACATCCAGGCAGCCGGACAAGGGGAAGAAAGTAAACATAGTCCAGGCACCCCTGCGTTTCATCGAGTGAGCGGGTGGGACGTGCGGTTGCGACCTCGCCGGGGGAGGGCTCTCCCACCTTGGCCCCCTCCGTTTTTTGTATTTCCTCCAAATGTATCGGACCATGGAACGAAAGAAGGACCTTGTTGGTACAAACGCAACCTCCTTTTTTCCGCATTCGATTGAATAGCCGTTTCAAAATTTGGTAGAGAACTCGATCTCCTCTCCCAGAGGACCGCTGTCGCTCAACATAAGAGAACCCTCCGCAGGCCCGCCAAAACCGATCGGCCGTGAGGCTGGGGGCAGCTCCCCCAGCAGGCCGGTTTGGAAGCTCGTCCGTAAGCCTGGGGGCAACTCCCCCGGCAGACGGGCCCTGCGATCAGCCCTAAGTCAGAGAACAACCCTCCGCAGGCCCGCCAAAACCAATCGGCCGTGAGGCCGGGGGCAGCTCCCCCAGCAGGCCAGACTGGAAGCTCGTCTGTAAGCCCGGGGGCAACTCCCCCGGTAGGCGGGCCCTGCGACCGACCCTAAGTCGGAGAACAACCCTCTGCAGGCCCGCCAAAACCAATCGGCCGTGAGGCCGGGGGTAGCTCCCCCAGCAGGCCAGACTGGAAGCTTGTCCGTAAGCCCGGGGGTAACTCCCCCGGCAGGCGGGCCCCGCGACCGGCCCTAAGTCAGAGAACAACCCTCCGCAGGCCCGCCAAAACCAATCGACCGTGAGGCCGGGGGCAGCTCACCCAGCAGGCCGGACTGGAAGCTTGTCCGTAAGCCCGGGGGCAAACTCCCCCGGCAGGCGGGCCCTGCGACCGGCCCTAAGTCGGAGAACAACCCTCCGCAGGCCCGCCAAAACCAATCGGCCATAAGGCTGGGGGCAGCTCCCCTAGCAGGCCGGGCTGGAAGCTCGTCCGTAAGCCCAGGGGTAACTCCCTCGGCAGACGGGCCTTACGATCGGCCCTAAGACGGAGAACAACCCTCCGCAGACCCGCCAAAATCGATCGGCCGCAAGGCTGGGGGCAGCTCCCCCAGCAGACCGATCCTTAAAATCACCCATAAAGCTGGGGGCAACTCCCCCAGCAAACAGGGACATCGATTGGCCATAAGCCGAGGGATAGCTTCCCTCGCCGACCAAACGACCCGTCCGCTCATAAGGCTGGGGGTAACTCCCCCAGCAGACGGGAACATCGATCAGCCATAAGCCAAGGGATAGCTTCCCTCGCCGACCGATCGATCTGCCTGCTCATAAGGCTGGGGGCAACTCCCCCAGCAGACGTGGACATCGATCGGCCATAAGCCAAGGGATAGCTTCCCTCGCCGATCGATCAATCCGCCCGCCCATAAGGCTGGGGGTGACCCCCCAGCAGGAGGGGGCATGAGTCGGTTATGAGCCGAGGGGTAACCCCCCTCACTAACCAAGCAATCCGCCTGCTCGTAAGGCTGGGGGCAGCTCCCCCAGTAGACGGAAACGTCGGCTGGTTAAGCCAAGGAGCGGCCCACCTCATCGACCCGCCAACCCGGCTGGCTGCGAGATCGGGAGCAACCTAAGCTGCGTGTAAGGCAACTACCTATTGCGAGTGAAGGATGAACCATGCCGAAGCAGACGAGGGCGTTGATAAGATGCCGACGGGGTTCAGTGTCCTAAGAACCCCTCGCTCTTCTCACGAATAATAAGGGAATGCCAACATAAACTGGAGCTCGCAGCACAATGAAAAAACCAAAAAGGCTGAGGGTTCTCGCATTGCAAAAAACCCCCAGCGGCAACAAGGCTATATAATTAAAATTGTTCAAAATTACAAACCAAAAGGGAGGGGGAGAAACAAGGCCTAAGGCCCCGGGGCCCTGGATGAGGCATCCTCTGGCACCTCGCCCTGCTCGGAGCGCGGGGGATCGACGGGCGGGAGGGGCTGTCGGGCACGCTCCGCAAAACGCTGGAAGGAGTCCCGAACGACGTCAATGATCCGAGGGGCAAGAAGGTCCTCGTAAGAGCTGAAAGCCTCCCTAAGGACCTCTGTGATCCTTTCTCCCAGGACTCCGCTGACGCCCCTCTCCACCTCGTCAACAAACCGGGTCATCTGACGCAAGTCCGCCAGCTCATTCTGGAGGTCGTTCCTCTCCTGGAGGAACACCTCTTCCGCCTCTCGGGCCGACCTCAGAGTGTCATCTAACTCCCCCCCCCCCCGGAGATCCATCACTTGACCGGCAAGCTCGTCCACCTGGCGTCGGAGATGACGATCTTCCATGCGCGCCTCTTGGACGGCCACCTCGGCCTCCCCGGCCCTTGCGCGCTCCTTGGCAATGGTCTCTTCCAGCTCCCTCGCTTGGGCTGCTCGACGCTGTGGCTCGACGGCCATTGTGGTGGCCTGCGCAAAGAAAGGAGTTATACGGGAAATAGTCAAGAGACTGTGTTGAGAACAATAGAGCAGTCGAACCTGTTGAAGCTGCCAGACCAAGGAGTCTGATAGCTTGTCGGTAGGAGCTCTCTCTAGGAGAGATCGATCCCTCGGGAGGATCGAGCTGTGCGCCAACTGGTTAGCCACGGCCCGGTCGACGAACACCGAGTCCCCGGGGCAAACTCGGGGCCCGCCAGGGCATTCGCTAGCATGCCGCTGGCCCCCACCAGGGAAGGCTCGGCCGAGCCGACGGGAGTGGTCACCAGGGTCAGCGGGAGAGTCTCGCCGGAGGCCGACGGCACCTCGGTGACTGCCGGAATACGGATCTCATCACCTTCCTTCCGCCTTTTCCTCTCGCTGGGGCCGGAAGAGGGAGGAGGAGAATGCGTGCGCCCTGCACCCTGATCGCCCACGGGCGCGCGGGGGGTCAGCTCGCCTCCAGCCTCGCCTCCCTCGGCTCGGACGGGGCGAGGGTGTCCAGCCCCGGGGGCCTCACCCTCAGGAAGGATCTCCGCGGACTCTACTCTCCCCACGGCAGGCTCGGCCTGCCACACCTCTTCGTCAACAGTGCGACGCGGTGCTTGCCCTGATGGGTTCCCTCAGCTTCGGCTGGCACCCCTTCGGATGAGTTCATTGACGTTTCGAGTAAATTCACGTCCGGCCATCTCTGCAGAAGGAAAGAAGATCAGGGTAAGCTAGGGAGAAAACAGAAAGAAATGAAGAGCCTACCGGGGGACCATAGCGCGGTTTTGAGACGCAGGTCATCTATCAGAGGCCAGACCGACCTCTCCTCTAAGGAAAGGGATGACAGCAGCCGAACAGCTGCCTGGTCGGCCTCGGAGAGGGTCAACGTCAAGTTGTACTGACATAGCCCTCCCCAACCTGTCAGTATCTCAGTGTCCTCAGGAAAGACGACAAAAACATAGCTCGAGCTCCAGTCCCCCACCCAGTGGAGGAGACCGAGCAAACACTCCCTCTCCGCGCGAGCCCGGAGATGCTGCCACGACCCTTGGCCGACCGTCTGAACCCGATAGTGATGGAAGAGAAGAGGAAGAGACGGATCTATGCCATTGGCAAGGCAGAGCATGATGAACCCGGTCGGCACCGCGACGGAATACGGGGTCAACTGACACAAGGACACCATCAGGCGCTCCATGAACTGGATGATGAAGGGATGAAGGGGGAAATGGAGGCCTAGGAGAAAACTCTCGATGTAGACACCGACCTCGTTACCCCGTGGAAAGAAAATCCGCTCGTCGTAAAAGGGGACCCGGACGTTGTACGGATGACACAAATACCTCTCCCGGATTTCCGCGACCATCGGGAAAGTCACCTTGGACGACGACCCAAGGACCGTCGGGGGAACATCATATCTCTCAACGGCCTGAGCCACGTCGTCACCAACGGGGTCCGCGAAAAGTTTTCTCTTCCCCTTATCCCGAACGGGATAAGCCCCCGAAGGGGCTCCGGGCCCCGAAGGTCGGGCATTGCCAGACCCAGGCGTCGGAGGATCCCTAGGTCCCGACGCCGACCTGCCTATTCTAAGCATAGCCATGGGACAAAAGAGGAGAAGGGGGTTACCTTGAGAAGGAGTTGCAAGGAGAAGGATGACGGAAAGAGGGAGCTTGCGAAATCGAGATCAGAAGAGCGCGAAAGGATTGAAGTCTGGGAGGCTGGCATCTTATATGCAGGGCAATCAAGGAATACAAACCGTCCGGAGAGGAGCACGTGGCAGCATCAGAGGGTCGACGACGTTTCAAAACCCGCGCCAAGAGAAGATCAAACAGACCGCATCATGATGACCCCCATTTAATGGGCTGGCCTCGATTGATGCGCTTGTCAAATCCCAAACAGTCACATCGCCCGAACTGAACCAGCTAAACTCGAACGGTCCGGACGATGGGGGCAATTGATACGACAATTTTGGAGAAGCCCAAAGGATGGGAGCCCAAGATCCAGCAGTGGACAAGAAGCCTGCTTGGGCCCCATCGGACGAGGCCCACGAAGAAAACGCGGCCCGCTCAATGAGGCCCCCGAGAACTCGAACCGTCCACGGTTCGACACGCTCGTAGCCAGCCCACGATCCCTGGAAGAAACCACTCCCCCTGGGTGTAAGGCCTAAATGCCCATGACCCGCGATCGGCTCCCCCATGACGCTGATAGGCGACATCGTGGAGACGGATCTCGAGGTCGTGAGGGGGGGGGGGGACGGCGTGACGGCGTGGACGAGGGGCAATCGCGGCGAGGACCCTATAAAAGGACCGGAGGGACAATGGAGCAAGGGATCGAACCCCAGGTATTCTAATCTAAGGTATACTATCAACGACCTTAATCCTCCGCCATTCCCTTTCCCTCCCCTTGCTCACGCCGTGGGTCAGCATATCGATCTCCTCTCAAGTCGAACCTACCATGCCGAGTACCCTTCAGACCCTGATCTGACTTAGGCATCGGAGGGGATACGGCCGGAACCAAGGTCCAACCCCCTGACGAGTTTCTCGTCTATTCAGGAAGAAGCTGACTGAGGCGCCGAGGCTAACCCTCGACACTCGTCCGACCGAGGCCGAGCCCATCAAGACAGAGCCGATGCTTCCCCTCGGCTCTGCTTCAACCGAGAACCAACGCTCCGCTCAGATCCGGCGCTCGACCTCGACTCCATCTCCAGCCCGTGCTGAGCGCACGTGTGCTTGGCGTACCCAAGGGATCTCAACCGATCCCTTGACCACGTTGACCGCTCAATCCCTCGTCAACAATCCTGTGGTGAGAAAACACCCCGTAAACAAATACGTTAGTATTTTGTATATCATCATTTATTAGAGCAAAACATTGATTTATGCACAAAATATAAATTTTATTGAGTATTTCTATCTTTTTATATTTTTCATGGCTAGATCTCAATCTCACGATTCCAACGACTATTTATTTGTATTTTTCTGAGATCTGTGCTAATTACTATGAATTATAGAATGCAGGATACTAATTAAATACAGAATACGGCCAAAATACCAAAATACGGGCCACGTGGAAGCCATCCACGCGATCCCCGCTAGATACGACGGCGCTGCACAACGAGTAGCACGTCAAATCCTCTACCGTCAGATCCAGATCTGACGGCTCACGAATGCAGAGCATTTCAAATTCGAAAGCAAACAAAGTGAGCAATGTGGCTCCTCCTCGAGCGTTGATCATGCATCCAATGGCCAGAAGCAGGTGCTCAGCAGAGTGGCGACGCGACGAACGAAGGACCGCTGGATGATGAACCAACGGCTGAGATTTTACCCAACGCGTATTCGAGCGGAGCGGAGCGGGCGAGATCACATCCGTTCGACCTCTCGATCGTACGGTCCGGAATCATCCCGAAGCGAATTCGGAGGCGCTCGAGTTTAGCGAGCGCGGATCAAGTGGATCCGATAGCAGGGACACGTGTCGCACCTACATTCAATCCCGCTTCGATCCGCCGGCCACCATTTGATCCGGCGATTTTGTTTGGGTTTTATTCGAAAAAATGCGGGTTTGAACCCGTCAACCCTCTAAAACCCGCAATGTTATTATTTAAGCGTATTCTAGGGTTTTTGGGGGTATTCTGGCGTATTTTGGGGTTTTTGAGGTGGCTACTAAGCGTATTTTTCTGGGGGAAGTTGCTGATAAATTCCAGAGGCTATTTTTCTTAAAACCAGTGAGTTTGGGTGTTTATCTTGGAGATTTGGTGATAGATTCTTCTGTATTTAGTGCTTTTTCATTGTATTTTGACATTTGAACGATGTATTCATCTATGAAACGTGATTTTCTTTCACCATGAGTGTCTAATCTCCTTGTGCTATGGTTGTGATGTAATTAGGAGTATGTCTTTAGCCTTAAAATCATGTTAAATTGCTCGTAACGTTGATTTCTACATCGTATTTATTGGGTATTATTCATTATCAATATTATTGATGTTCCTTATGGCTAGGCCTGGATAAGGCTAGTTAATTTATGTTATCTAATCAGGACATATCATTGCGCTTATCGTTTAATGAAATCAACGTTGCTAGTAATGCATATATAGCTATTTTAACTAGTTTTTATCGATTCATCTTCCGATGTCTTCACGCCTTGACCGGGTGAAACGTTGTGTGATATTAAAAGACATGATATTTTAGTGATTACAAACTCCTAATGAAGTCACAACCATTGCATATTCATCTCATTGATAACCAAACTTTCGCAACACCGTACTACTTTTTAGGAGTTACTCTTTTGATACCAATCGTTAAATCATTTTTCACCTTCACAAAGGTGGTTGTTTTCTCATCCATATATTTTCTTTGATAGTTGAATTCATGTTATCTTAGGTCGACTTGTCCCGTGGATTCGATTCTGGTCTCTCCAGGTACTACTTGCACGATCTCCTACGCTTGGGAATATTAGCTCACACTATTTTGAGTCAGGCAAGTTTTTGGCACCGTTGCCAGAGACAATGGTATCTTTGATCTACATGTTCAGCTTTTCAAAGTAGTACTCGGTGAGATCCTTCCATTTTATAGCTTAAATTTATTATTGAAAAAAACACACTCTTTGCTTGTTTATATGGCATATGACCGGCACTTCACACAAATTGATAAGAATTGAAAACATGGCTGATAATAAAGCAGGGGTGATCCAAATCCTCCCATCTTACCATGGTTAGGATAGGGAAAAATCCTTATTTGCATATTAAAGCATTTGAAGTAGCATGGTCTACATAATTAGATGGAAAAGTTAGTAATGATGGTGTCTATCTTAAACTTTTCCATTCTCGTTAAAAGACAAGGCAAAAAATTGGTTCAATGCATTACCTCCTAGATCTATTACTTCTTGGCTAACTATACAAACTGAGTTTCTAAAAAATTCTTTTCTTTGCACAGGACTCAGGCTTTAAAGAGGCACATCATGTCTTTTTCGCAGAAGGAAACCGAATTATATGATCAAGCTTTGGAAAGGTTCAAGGAACTATTGTTTGCATGCCCGCATCATGGTTTTGACAAGGGACGTACCATTGGGTACTTTTACGATGGACTGCAGCCGAATACGAAGCAATATATAGAAATGATGTGCAACAGAGGCTTCTTTGAGAAGACTCCAATAGAGGCTTGGACATATTTGGAAAACATTGTGGAAAATGCGAGAAGATGGGGAGCCAATTTCAGAATTTGACTGGACTCTGTCTGCACAACAAACAACAGGAGGCTTGCAGACTTTAAAACCTGTCGATGCATTGATGGCACAAGTGGAGGCATTGGTTACGCAAAAGCTACAAAACATTGATTTAAGAGTAGCAAAAGCAGTTACATCAGAGCCATACTGCGCCATATGTGAGAAGCCAGTTCATGACACTACCGTGTGCCCATTGATTCTAGCAATAAAAGAATTAGATAGAAATCCAGAGGCAGAGGTGAATTGGGTGGCCAATCAAGGGTACAATGCCAAGTGAAAGAATCAATCAAATCAAGGAGGTACTTCATACCAGCAGAAGCAGCAGACGACTACTCCATATTACCATCCCAACCATAGCACTACCAAGGGAAAATGGAGCAAAGCAATAAAATTCAGAGTCTCACTGCTGCAGTCCAACAGATGGCGCAGATGCAACAACAACTCACTGAAAATTTGCAAGATTTATAGCATCACAGGACAAAGGTAAATTACCAGCTCAGCCTGTAGCAAATCCTAATACAAATCCTTCTTCTTCTTTTTCAGGAAACAATGTCAAACCATGTCAGGCATTGACTACATTGCGTAGCAGACATGAAATTGAAAAGCCAGAAATGCCTAGACATGAACAACCATTTGAGGAAAAAGCGGAAGTACAAGCACCTGAAAAGTTGCAAGTTGAGGAAGAGGTCACAGAAAAAGCGCCAGAACCATATATACCTCCAGCTCCATTTCCACATAGACTTGCTCCACCATCAAAAGATAAGTATCAGGCAGAAATAAGAGACATCTTCAAGCAGGTAAAAATTAATATCCCCTTACTTGATGCAATCAACCAAGTGCCTGCATATGCTAAATTTTTGAAGGAGTTATGCACTGTGAAACGGAGTCTTAATGTGAAAAAGAAAGCATTCATAACACAACAGGTAAGTGCAATGGTACAACATAACACTCCTTCCAAATATAAGGATCCAGGTTCTCCTACTATCCCATGTATTATAGGAACCAAGAAATTTGGAGATGCTTTACTTGACTTGGGTTCTAGTATTAACATTTTGCCCTACTTGGTTTACTTGCAGTTAGGATTGGGAGAGCTGAAAATGACACCTGTGGTTCTACAGTTGACAGACAGGTCGGTGAAAGTCCCACGGGGGTGCGTGGAAGATGTGTTGGTCCAAGTGGACAAATTCTATTACCCAGTGGATTTTATCGTTCTTGACATACATGTGTCACAATCAGGTAACTGCACTCCTATCATATTGGGACATCCATTCCTAGCAACTTGCAACGCTATGATAAATTGTAGGGATGGACAATTGAAGACAAATTTTGGTAACATAAAACTTGAGCTGAACATTTTTAAATCATGTAAGTTACCAGCAAGTGTTGATGGGGTAAAAGAGGTATGTTTTATTGAGAATTTGATTGAAGATTATTTTGAAGCTAAGTACGAATGCTCACCTAATTTTATTGATTATAATTCAGATGATATTGATGAGTCTTATTTTGTGCAAGGAAAAAATGAAAGACCAAGGGATGCATGGGTGCCAAAGTTTGAAACATTGCCAGTGGAATTGCCACCACAACAACCTTCAGAGATTAAGCATCCAAAGTTGGAGTTGAAGCCCTTGCTAGACTATCTAAAATACGCTTTCCTTGGAAAGGAGGAAACTTTCCCTGTGGTAATATCCTCTAAACTTACTCTTGAACAAGAACATGCTTTGCTTGATGTGCTTAGAGAACATAAAGGGGCCATTGGATGGTCTATTGCGGACATTACAGGTATAAATCCTTTAATTTGCACTCATCATATTTATCTTGAGGATGATGCCAACCCTACATGTGAAATGCAACGTCATTTAAATCCAACATTAAAAGAGGTTGTTAAGGGAGAGGTTCTTAAGCTACTTGCTACAGTTATAATATATCCTATTTCTGATAGCAGATGGGTTAGTCCCATACAGGTGGTCCCAAAGAAATCAGGCGTAACAATAGTAAAAATGAGAATAATGAGCTTATACCTATGCGAACCACCACAGGTTGGAGGATGTGTGTTGACTACAGAAAGATAAATTCTAAAACAGGAAAAGACCACTTTCCATTACCTTTCATAGATCAAATTTTGGGAAGAGTGGCAGGTAATGAATATTACTGTTTTCTAGATGGTTATTCTGGTTATTATCAGATAGAGATTGCTCCAGAGGATCAAGAGAAGATTACCTTCACTTGTCCCTTTGGCACTTTCGCTTTTAGAAGGATGCCTTTTGGATTATGCAATGCGTCTACTACTTTTCAGCGTTGCATATTGAGCATATTTAGTGATATGGTTGAAAGGATAATGGAAGTGTTTATGGATGATTTTTCTGTATATGGCACTTCATTTGAAATTTTTTTTATCTAACTTAGCTCTTGTCTTGAACAGGTGCCATGAAAAAAATTTGCTACTAAACTGGGAAAAATGTCATTTCGTGATAACTGAAGGTTTGGTTCTTGGTCACCTAGTCTCCAAAGCAGGTATTTAGGTAGACAGGGCGAAAGTTGAGGTGATTGAGAAGTTGCATACACCAAAATGTGTCAAAGACATACGATCCTTTCTAGGCCATGCAGGATTCTATAGAAGATTCATAAA
Source organism: Scilla litardierei (assembly GCA_030789695.1). Classification (NCBI taxonomy): domain Eukaryota; kingdom Viridiplantae; phylum Streptophyta; class Magnoliopsida; order Asparagales; family Asparagaceae; genus Scilla; species Scilla litardierei. Next base: position 91,718,505 of record CM061131.1, on the reverse strand, counting down.
GGATTTCAGCGCTATCTCCTGCCCCCTCTGCCACTTATTAACTTTAAACATTGTATTTATATGGACACAAGAGTGTCAAGATTCATTTGATAAACTAAATAATTCACTTGTTTCATCCCCTATTTTACAGGTTCCAGAATGGACTATTCCATTTGAAATCATGTGCGATGCAAGTGACTATGTGATGGGTGCAATGCTTGGGCAAAAGAAAGGAAAAGTTCCTTGTGTTATCTACTATGCCAGTAAGACGTTGAATGAAGCACAAAGGAACTATACTACTACGGAGAAAGAATTGCTTGCAGTGGTGTTTGCGTTGGAGAAATTCAGAAGCTACATATTGGGATCACCTATTCTCATCTTTACATATCATTCTGCACTTAAATATCTTTTATCTAAAAAAGATGCGAAACCCAGACTTATACGATGGATTCTTCTTTTGCAGGAGTTCAACATTCAGATCAAGGATAAGAAAGGAGTAGAAAACAATGTCGTAGATCACCTTTCTCCATTGACTTTAAGAACAGAGTCACCTAATATTCCATTGCGAGATTCATTCCCAGATGAGCAGCTTTTCGCCATCTCTACTCTACCATGGTATGTAGATATAGCTAATTATTTGGTGACAGGTAGAACTCCCCCACATTGGTCTCCTCTTGATTTTAAACGTTTCAAACATGAGGTAAAATCTTTCTACTTTGATGACCCTTACCTTTTTAAATATTATGGAGACCAAATTGTAAGGAGATGTGTACCCGACCATGAGTTTGATAGCGTTTTACATTTTTGCTATGATGGGATATGTGGGGGGACATTTTTCAGCACATAAAACTGTTGCCAAAATTTTACAAGGTGGTTTTTGTTGGCTACTATGTTTAAAGACTCATATGCTTATTGTAAATCATGTGTACGTTGTCAACAGTTGGGGGGAATAACAAAAAGAAATGTGATGCCATTGAATCCCATCCTAGAAATAGAATTATTTGATTGTTGGGGTATTGATTTCATGGGGCCTTTTCCACCATCTTTTGGTTATATATTTGTATTGGTTGCCATTGATTATGTTTCTAAATGGGTGGAAGCTATTCCTTGCAGGTCCAATAACGCTTCCATTATGCTGAAATTTTTGAAAGAGAACATTTTTTTGTGCTTTGGAGTACCAAAGGCCATTATCAGTGATGGATGTTTCCACTTCTGCAATAGGCTTTTTGCAAATCCAATGAAGAAATTTGGGGTGACGCATAAAGTTTCAACACCTTATCATCCCCAAACGAATGGACAAGCAGAATTGGCGAATAAGGAGATAATAAAGTATATTCTTCAGAAAACAGTGAAACCAACATGCAAAGATTGGAGTCTTCGCTTACCTGAAGCTTTATGGGCCTACAGGATAGCATACAAGACTATCTTAGGGATGTCACCTTTCTGTTTGGTTTATGAAAAAAAAAATTGCCATCTTCCTGTTGAATTAGAACATAAATCTTTTTGGGCAATTAAAACATTTAATTTGCTTAGTGACTCACCAAATGTTTCTCGTAAATTGCAGATCATGGAGCTTGATGAAATACGACGAGAGGCATATGAAAATACAAAGCTAGCAAAAGAAAGGATGAAAGCTGTGCATGCCAAGATGATACTGCGAAAAGAATTCAAGATTAGGGACAAGGTTCTATTATACAATTCCAGACTTCATTTATTTCCAGGAAAGTTGCGCTCCAAATGGACTGGACCATACTTTGTCAAAGAATTTTTTTCACATGGAGTGGTGGTTTTGGTGAATGAGAAGGACGGCCATGAATTCGAGAGGATACCACCATTGATCTCATAGATCCACCTTCGGGTGACAACTAATCAGGTGTGTTCTTTCCATGCTTCCTTATACCTAACATTGAGGACAATGCTTATTTTAAGTTGGGGAGAGGGTATAAAACTTTTAGGATTTTTCTTTTTTTAGTTAGTTCCCTTTTTGCATTAAAAAACACAAAACAAAAAAAATAAAACAATAAATGAGTCAAGTTCTATCGCCAATATTTATTTCACCTAGAGATGAACCTTATGTGATGAAAATTCTTGAAATCTATTCACCACTGTACACATGTGATTCATTTTCTTCCACCACTATTGTTACATATTTCAGTCTCATTTGACATGTATGTTAGTACTTTTGGTAAATTTCTGCTGATATATCTCAAGGGTGGGATTGATTGATAATTTAATGAATCTAGAAGTAATGAATTAGCAAATCGTATGCTTTCAATAGAGCACACCAAGGTTCATGCATCACTAGTTCACAAAATAACTGGAGCATTGCTTTCGACCTCTTATTCATTGCTATTTGGATGCTTTGTGTGATTCTGGGTAGATAGATTACACTGTCTTTTGAAATGATTAGGATAACCCATTCTTGTGAAAGAATTAAGAAGAGGAAGCTATCTTGCTAAGTTATTTATGCACACAAAAAAGAGAAACACAAAGTAAATAAAAAAGGATAAAAAAATAAAGAAACAACAAAAAATGAATAAGTATACCACTACATAAATAACTTGGTTGGCTCGAGTAGTACGGTCTGAGGGGTCCTTTTTGGCCTAATGCCCTATTATCGTCTGATTTGGGAGTCATTGTCGAAGTTATAACTTTTTCCGCAAATGTTGCTTTATGCACGTTATGCGGGACTAATAAAAGAGAAAGTTACGAGAGAATAAGTGTGCATAATTAGCAAGGCAAGAGAATTTCCAAAGCTTAAAGAAAGCAAAAGATATGGTGTGATTTCATATGAATAAAAATTGACGTGTGTATGTCTTGATACCATTCTATTCTTTATGCTTGCTTTGCATGATACATCTACGCTCCAAGTCAGAATCTCTGATTGAAAGGTGTGAGCCATTGATTTTGCATATTATTCGCTATGAAGTAATGGATAGTGAAGTTAAGTCGAGTTCATAACCATTTGAGAGATATTTGTTCTTCATCTTTAAACCCATGAGTACCATTATTTTATGAGCATGAAATCTTGACAGTGGTGTGTGGACATTTTCTTTTATCATTGTAGTATGATGGTGAGTGATTTGAGAACTGATAAGGTGATCTAGATGCATATTTGATATCATATTTCACTCACTTTGCTAGAGACTAGCAAAACGCTAGTTGGGGGGTGTGATTTGGGGGTGAATATGGCATATTAACCTCTTATCTAGAACTATTTCTTGTGTATATGGTGCTTAATTGGTCTCTAATATGTTAGTATTTTGTATATCATCATTTATTAGAACAAACCATTGATTTATGCACAAAATATAAATTTTATTGAGTATTTCTGCCTTTTTATATTTTTCATGGCTAGATCTCAACTCACAATTCTAACGACTATTTATTTGTATTTTTCTGAGATCAGTGCTAATTATTATAAATTATTAAATGCATGATACTAATTAAATACAGAAATACGGCCAAAATACCAAAATACGGGTCACGTGGCAGCCATCCACGCGATCCCTGCCAGATCCGACGGCGCTGCACAATGAGCGACGTGGCAAATCCTCTATTGTCAGATCCAGATCCGACGGCTCACGAACGCCGAGCATTTCAAATTCGAAAGCAAACGAAGCGAGCAACGTGGCTCCTCCTCGAGCATTGATCATGCATCCAACGGCCAGAAGCATCGCTCAGCGGAGTGGCGACGCGGCGAACGAAGGACCGCTGGATGATGATCCAACGGCTGAGATTTTACCCAACGCGTATTCGAGCGGAGCGGAGCGGGCGAGATCACATCGGTTCGACCTCTCGATCGTACGGTCCGGAATCATCCTGAAGCAAATTCGGAGGCGCTCAAGTTTAGCGAGCGCAGATCAAGTGGATCCGATAGCAGGGACACGTGTCGCACCTACCTTCAATCCCGCTTCGATCCAACGGCCACCATTTGATCCGACGATTTTGTTTGGGTTTTATTCGAAAAAGATGCGGGTTTGAACCCGTCAACCCCCTAAAACCCGCAATGTTATTATTTAAGCGTACTCTAGGGTTTTTGGGGGTATTCTAGCGTATTTTGGGGGTTTTGAGGCAGCTACTGAGCGTATTTTTCTGGAGGAAGTTGTTGATAAATTCCAGAGGCTATTTTTCTTAAATCTAGGGAGTTTGGGTGTTTATCTTGGAGATTTGTGATAGATTCTTCAACTTTTACTCCATATTTAGTGCTTTTTCATTGTATTTTGACATTTGAACGATGGATTCATCTATGAAGCGTGATTTTATTTCACCATGAGTGTCTAATCTCCTTGTGCTATGGTTGTGATGTAATTAGGAGTATGTAATCGTAGAATTTCATGTCTTTAGCCTTAAAATCATGTTAAAATTGCTCGTAACGTTGATTTCTACATCGTATTTATTGGGTATTATTAATGTTCCTTATGGCTAGGCCCTGATAAGGCTAGTTAATTTATGTTCTCTAATCAGGACATATCATTGCACTTATCGTTTAATGAAACCAACGTTGTTAGTAATGCATATACGGCTATTTTAACTAGTTTTTATCGATTCATCTTCCGATGTCTTCACGCCTTGACCGGGTAAAGCGTTGTGTGATATTAAAAGACACGATATTTCAGCAATTACAAACTCCTAATGAAGTCACAACCATTGCATATTCATCTCATTGATAACCAAACTTCCGCAACACCGTACTACTTTTTAGGAGTTACTCTTTTGATACCAATCGTTAAATCAGTTTTCACCTGCACAAAGGTGGTTGTTTTCTCATCCATATACTTTCTTTGATAGTTGAATTCGTGTTATCTCAGGTCGACTTTTCCCTTGGATTCGATTCTGGTTTCTCTAAGTACTACTTGCACGATCTTCTACGCTTGGTAGTATTAGCTCACACTATTTTGAGTCAGGCAGCTGTAAGTCGAGGGGCAACTCCCCTCGCCACCGAACGAATCCCAGACCAACAATCATTATCACTAGCCAACTCTGCAAGTCGGGCCAATTTTAAAAAAGGAGCCACTTCTCCTCCCTTATACTACATCTCCTGACCTCAACCTCAACAACGGTAGAGCTCGGAAGATGGGGGCAATTGTTACAACCACTTTGACCGGGCCCAGAGGAGCCTAGTCAACCACGATGCAACCAACTTGTTACGGCCTTGGGCTTTGGCCCACGGGCGGGCCGTGTTTCTCCACCCAAGACGAAGGCCAAAAGACTGCCCACTTTCTGTAGTGGAGGAAATCGCTCCCCAAATCGAGGGAGCACTCGCCAATTATGGCATCCACCTTCATGGCCATCACTCGCCAATCATGGCCCACCTTGATGGCATTCATCCTCTCAATTAGTGGGGGTCAAACATTTCTCTGTTTGCACATCACCATGAATGGCGGCTATAAGGTCTCATCATGGCCCATTACAACAGAGCAAGGACTTGCCTATATGAAGGGAAGAGAGGCATTATCTCATGGGGAGCGGATCTCCAAGATCCACAACGGAGGTATGACAATACAGCTTCTCCACACCTTCTTCCACCTTACATATTTCTCCTCCATAGCTCAGCTCGAGGATCGGTGCTTGGTCTCTCCGTGAGCCAAGCTCAATCCCGCCTAGCATCCTCCAGACTAGATCTGACTTTGGCATCAGAGGGAAATTGGTCGGTACCAAGGTTTGACCCCTCGATGAGTTCTTCATCTTGCAGATCGAAGGAGATGTCACCACCGTCGAAGCTTTCCTTCGACGACCCATCGCTCGGATCCAAACGCCCTCGTGCCAAAGCCCGTTCATCCGACCGATCCCAGAGGTCATCGTCCCGTCGAGGCTACCCCTCGATGTAGCGAAGCACGGATCCGTGCCTTCCTGCTCAAGTGAACGTGCCGCCGATCGACCCCAAAGGTCGTCTCCGTCTCACGTGACAGTGACGCCATATTGACCTGAAGACTATCAATCCGTAGTGAGAAAACACCCCGAAACAGAATCTTTTTATTAATTGATATGATTTTTAGCCTAATTTTGTCTTCTCTTATTTTTTCAGTTGAAGATGGCGATCTCCCGGTTCTAACAGACATTTTTTGTGAATTTTTCTGCGCAAATGACTATTTTTCTACATTTTCAGGAAGTTGTGGATTTTTTTATTAAATGATTGATTTTTGGCCTAAATTTGTCTTCTCCTATTTTTTAGTTAAAGATGGCGATATCCCGTTCCTACGGACATTTTTACAAATTAGTCTGAGCTCGGGGCTATTTTCTAAATTTCCTTGAAGATATGGAAATTTTTACTAAATGATATGATTTTTGGATTAATTTTGTTTACTCATTTTTTTCAGTTGAAGATGTCGATCTTCCGGTTCCAACAGAAATTTTTGCGGATTTTTCGAAGCTTGGTGCTATTTTCTACATTTTATGAAAGATAAGAATTTTTTTATTAAATGATATGATTTTTATATCCTATGTTTTTCTTCTCTTATTTTTTCAGTTGAATATTGCGATCTACAGGTTCGAACGGACGTTTTTTTTTTATTTTTGTTAGCTTGGGGCTATATTTCTTTATAGAAGATATTGATCATTTTATTAAATGATATGGTTTTTTGGCCTAATGTTGTCATGTCGTATTTTTCAGGTTAAGATGGTGTTCTCACGGTTCCAATGAAGATTTTTGAGGATTTTTGTTGACATAGAGGCTATTTTCAACATTTTCTGGAAGATATGGATCATTTTTTAAATAATATGATTTTTGGCCTAATTTTACCTTCTCATATTTTAATGAAGATGTCGATCTCCCGATTCCAACGGACATTATTGAGGATTTTTCTGAGCTTCGTGTTATTTTCTACATTTTCTGTAAGATAAGTATCTTTATATTAAATGAGATGATTTTTATAGCCTAATTTTGTCTTCTCTTATTTTCTACCTGAAGATCGCGATCTCTTGGTTCCAATGGACAATTTTATGGATTTTTCTTAGCTCAGGGCTATTTTCTATATTTTATTGAAGATACGACTCTTTGTATTAAATGAGATGGTTTTTGTAGCCTAATTTTGTCTTCTCTTATTTTTCACTTGTAGTGGTGATCTCCAGCTTCCAACGTGCATTTTTTGCGGATATTTATGAGCTTGTGACTATTTTTCATTTTCGAAAAGTTATAGATCTTTTTATTAAAAGATATGATTTTTCCCTAATTTTGTCTTCTCTTTTTTCCATTGAAGATGGTGATTTTCCATTTCCAACGGACATTTGTGTGGATTTTCTGAGCTCTGTGTTAATTTCGGAATTTTTTTGAAGGTATGGATTATTATATTAAATGATATGATTTTTATAGCCTAATTTTGTCTTCTCTTATTTTTTAGTTGAAGATGGCGATTTCTCGGTTCCAACGGATATTTTTCTGCTTTTTCGGAGCTCGGTGCTATTTTACTACAATTTCGAGAAGTTATAGATCTTTTTATTAAATGATATGATTTTTTGGCCTAATTTTGTCTTCACTTATTTTTTTTGTTGAAGATGGCGATCGCCCGGTTCCAACGGATATTTTTGCACATTTTTCTAAGCTCCGTGATATTTTCTAAATTTTTTGTAAGATATGAATCTTTATATTAATTGATCTAATTTTGTCTTCTCTGATTTTTCAGTTGAAGATGTCGATCTCCCGGTTCCAACGGCCATTTTTGCGGATCTTTCTAAACTCGGAATTATTTTCTACAGTTTATTGAAGATATGGATCTTTTATTAAACGATATGATTTTATGCCCAATTTAGTCTTCTCTTATTTTTCAGTTGAAGATGGCGATCTCCCGTTTCCAACTGAAATTTTTTGCGTATTTTTCTGAGCTCGGGACTATTTTCTATATTTTCTGGAAGATAAGGATCTTTATATTAATTGATATGATTTTTGTTGCCTAATTTTGTCTTCTCTTATTTTCCAGTTGATGATGGCGATCTTTTTATTAAATGATATGATTTTTGTCTTCCCTTATATTTCAGATGAAGATGGCGATCTCCCGGATCCAACGGACATTTTTACGGATTTTCCTTATCTCCGAGCTATTTTTCACATTTCTGGATGATATGGATCATTTTACTAGAAGATATCACAGATGACAAAATTTGAAACCGGGAAATCGCCACCTTCATCAATAAAAATGTCTGTTGTAACCAGAATATTGCCATCTTCAACTGATAAGATTTTTATAAATCATTTCCTTAGCTTGGTGCTATTTTCTACATTTTATGAAACGTATGGATAGTTTTTTTATTGATAAGATTTTTATTGCCTAAATTTTTCTTCTCTTATTTTCCAGTTGAAGATGGCGATCTCTTTATTAAACGATATGATTTTTTGGCATAATGTTGTCTTCTCCAATATTCCAGTTGATGGTGATCTCTCGGTACAAACTGACATTTTTTGTGGATTTTTCTGAACTCCGGGCTATTTTCCACTTTTTTAGAAGATATGTATCATTTTATTAAATGATATGATATTTGGCCTAATTTTGTCTTATCTTATATTTCAGTTGAAAATGGCAATCTCCCGATTCCAACAGACATTTTTAGGATTTTTCTAAGCTCAAGGCTATTTTGTACACTTTCTGAAAGATAAGAATCTTTATATTAAATGCATGATATTTATGTCCTAATTTTTTCTTCTCTTATTTTTCAGTTGAAGATGGCGATCTCCTGTTCTAACGAACATTTTAGCAGATTTTTTGAGCTCAAAGATATTTTCTATATTTTATTAAAGATATGGATCTCTTTATTAAATTACTATATTTTTGTAGCCTAATTTTGTCTTCTCATATTTTTCAGTTGAACATGACGATCTCCCGTTTCCAACGGACCGTTTTGCAAATTTTTCTTAGCTTTGGGCTTTTCTACATTTTCTGGAAGATATGAATCTTTTTATTAAATGATATGATTTCAGCCTAATTTTTTCTTCTCTTTTTTCAATTGAATATTAGGATCTCCTGGTTCCAAGGACATTTGTGCGGATTTTTTGAGCTCGGTGCTATTTTCTACATTTTGTGACAGATATGTATTTTTTTATTAAATGATTTGATTTTGGCCTTATTTTATTTTATTTTATTTTCAAGTCGAAGATGGTGATCTCCAGGTTCCAACGGACATTTTTCGGATTTTTCTAAGGTTCGAGCTATTTTATACATTTTCTGTTTGATATGAATCTTAATATTAAATGATATGATTTTTATAACCTAATTTTGTCTTCTCTTATTATTCAGTTGAAGATGGCGATCTCCCGGTTCCAACGGACATTTTTGTCGATTTTTCTGAGCTCGGGGCTATTTTTCTATATTTTTGGGAAGCTATGGATCTTTTTATTAAATGATATGATTTTTTGACGAATTTTTTATTCTTTTATTTTTTTCAGTTGAAGATGTCAATCTCCCAGTTTCGACGAACATTTTTGTGGATTTTTCTGAGATCCGAGCTATTTTCTACATTTTCAGAAATTTATAGATCTTTTTATTAAATGATAGGATTTTTATAGCCTAATGTTGTCTTCTCTTATTTTTCAGTTGAAGATCGATCTTTCGGTTCCAACGGACATTTTCGCGTATTTTTTAGCATGGTGCTATTTTCTACATTTTATGACTGATATAAAACTTTTTATTAATTATTATGATTTTTATATCCTACGTTTGTATTCTCTTATTTTTTTCAGGTGAAGATGGTGATCTCCCGGTTTCAACGGACATTTTCGTAGATTTTTCTTAGCTTGAGACTATTTTTCTACATTTTCTGGAAGATATGTATCTTTTTATAAAATGATAGGATTTTGGCCTAATTTTGTATTCTCTTTTTTTAATTTGAAGATGGCATTCTCCTTGTTACAACGGATAGTTTTGTAGATTTTTATAAGATCGATCATATTTTCTACATTTTTATAAATGATATGATTTTGTAGCCTACGTTTGTCTTCTCTTATTTTTTAGTTGAAGATGACGATTTCCCAGTCCCAACGGACATTTTTGCGGATTTTTCTTAGCTTGAGTCTATTTTTCTACTTTTTCTGAAAGATATGAATCTTTTTATGAAAGGATATGATTTTTGACCAAATTGTGTCCTCTCTATTTTTCAGAAGAAGATGACGATCTCCCGATTCCAACGAACATTTTTGAAGATTTTTCTAAGCTCCAGGAAATTTTTCATATTTTCTGTAAGTTATGGATCTTTATATTAAATGATATGATTTTTATTGCCTAATTTTGTCTGCTCTTATTTTTCAGTTGAAGATGACGATCTTCCAGTTCCAATGGAAATTTTTGCAGATTTTTCGAAGCTTAGTGCTATTTTCTACATTTTATGATTTTTAATTAAATGATATATTTTTATATCCTATGTTTTTCTTCTCTTTTTTTCTGTTGAATATTGCGATCTTTCGGTTACAGCGGACATTTTTACTGATTTTTGTTAGCTTGGTACTATTTTTCTTCATTTTATCAAAGATATGGATAATTTTATTAAATGATAGGCCTAATATTGTCTTCTCTTATTTTTCAATTGAAGATGTTGTCTCGCTGTTACAAAGGAGATTTTTACGGATTCTTTAACCAAGAGACTATTTCCTACATTTTCTGGAAGATATGAAACTTTTTATTAAATAATAATATTTTTGGCCTTATTTTATCTTCTTATATTTTTCAGATGAAGATGGCGATCTCCCGGTTCCAACGGACATTTTTGCGCATTTTCTGAGCTCTGGACTATTTTATACATTTTCTGTAAGAAATGTATCTTTCGATTAAATGATATTATTTTTATATGCTAATTTTGTATTCTCTTATTTTTCAGTTGAAGATGGCGATATCTCGGTTCCAATGGAAATTTTTGCGAATTTTTTTGATCTTAAATCTATTTTCTACATTTTGTTGAAGATACAGCTCTTTTATTAAATGATAAGATTTTTGTAGCCTAATTTTGTCTTCTCTTATTTTTCACTTGAAGATGACGGTCTCCCACTTCCAACAGACATTTTTGCTGATAGTTATGAGCTTGGAACTATTTTCTAAATTTTCGGGAAGTTATGGATATTTTTGTTAATTGAAATGATTTTTTGGCCTAATTTTGTCATCTCTTTTTTCAGTTAAAGATGGAGATATCCCATTTCCAACGGACATTTGTGCGGATTTTTCTGAGCTCTGGGCTATTTTCTAAATTTTCTGGAAGACTGGATTTTTATATAAAATGATATGGTTTTTATAGCCTAATTTTGCCTTCTCTTATTATTCAGTTGAAGATGGCGATTTCCCGGTTCGAAAGGATATTTTTGCAGCTTTTTTGAGCTTGGGGCTATTTTCCTACATTTTCGGGAAGTTGTAGATCTTTTTATTAAATGATATGATTTTAAGGCCTAAATTTTGTCTTCTCTGATTTTTTTCGTTGACGATGGAGATCGCCCGGTTCCAACGGACATTTTTGCGGATTTTTCTTAGCTCCAGGAAATTCTAAATTTTTTGTAAGATATGAATCTTTATATTAAATGAAATGATTTTTATAACCTAATTGTTTCTTCTCTGATTTTTCATTAGAAGATGTCGATCTCCCAGTTCCAATGACCATTTTTGCGGATTTTTCTAAACTCGAAACTATATTCTATAGTTTATTGAAGATATGGATCGTTTTTTAAATTATATGATTTTTATAGACTAACTATGTCTTCTCTTATTTTTTTTCAGTTGAATACGGTGATCGCTCGGTTCAAACAGACATTTTTACAGATTTTCTGAGCTCTGGGCTATTTTCTACATTTTCTGTAAGATATGAATCTTTATATTAAATAATATGATTTTTATGCCCTAATTTTGTTTACTCTTATTTTTTCTGTTGAAGATGGCGATCTCCCATTTCCAACGGAAATTTTCTGTATTATTCTAAGCTTGCGGCTATTTTCTATATTTTCTGGATTATAAGAATCTTTATATTAATTGATATAATTTTTGTTGCCTAATTTTGTCTTCTCTTATTTTTCAGTTGATGATGGTGATCTTTTTATTAAATGGTATGATTTTTGGCCTTATTTTGTCTTCTCTTATATCACGGTTCCAACGGACATTTTTGCAGATTTTCTGAGCTCCAGGTTGGTTTTTCACATTTTTTGGCAGTTTTGGATTGTTTTCTTAAATGATATCTTAGAAGAAAAAGTTACACCAAAAAATGTCTGTTGAAACGGGGAAATCGGCATCTTCAACTGAAATATAGAAGACAACGCAACCGGGAAATCGACGTCTTCAATTGAAATATAAGAGAAAAAATTCGCAACCTGGAAATCGCCATCTTCATCTATAAAAATGTCTGTTGTAACCGGGATATCTCCATCTTCAACTGATAAGATTTTTTTATATCATTTTTTGAACTTAGCGCTATTTTCTACATTTTATGAAAGATATGGATCTTTTTATGATTTGATTTTTATAGCCTAATTTCTCTTCTCTTATTTTCTAGTTGAAGATGGCGATCTTTTTATTAAATGATATGATTTTTTGGATCTAATTTTGTCTTATCTTATATTCCAATTGAAGATGGCGATATCCCGGTTACAACGGAAATTTTTGCGGATTTTTCTGAGCGCGGGGATATTTTCTAGATTTTATTGAAGATATGTGTCATTTTATTAAATGATATGATTTTTATGGCCTAATTTTATCTTCTCTTATTTTTCAGGTGAAAATGGTTATCTCCTGTTTTCAACAGAAAGTTTTGCTAATTTTTCTGAGTGTGGAGCGCATTTCAACATTTTCTGGAAGATATGTATGTTTTATTAAATGATAAGAGTTTTTGCTAATTTTGTCTTCTCTTATTTTCCAGTTGAAGATGGTGTTCTCCTGGTTCCAACGGATATTTTGCGTATTTTTCAATTATGGATATGAATATTTATATTAACTGATATGATTTTTATTGCCTAAATTGTCTTCTCTTATTTTTCAGTTGAAGATGTCAATCTATCGGTTCAAACGGAAATTTTTGCGGATTTTTCTCAGCTGGGGGCTATTTTCTATAGTTTATTGAAGATAGGGATCTTTTAGTTAAATGATATGATTTTTGTAGACTAAGTTTGTCTTCTCTTATTTTTAAGTTTAAAATGGCAATCTCCCCATTTGGACGGACATATTTGTGGATTTTTCTGACCTCGAGGCTATTTTCTATAATTTTGGTAGATATGCATCTTTTTTATCAAATGAAATGATTATTTGGCCTAATTTCGTCTTCTCTTACTTTTTAGAAGAAGATGGCGATCTCCCGATTCAAACAAACCTTTTTGCAGATATTTCTTAGCTCTGGGCTATTTTCTACATTTTCTGTACGATATGGATCTTTAGATTAAATGATATGATTTTTATAGCCAAATTTTGTCTTCCCTTATTTTCAGTTGAAGATGACGATCTCTCGACGGACATTTTTTCGAATTTTTCTGAGCTAAGTGCTATTTTTACATTTTATTGAAGATATGGATCTTTTTATTAAATGATATGATTTTTGTAACCTAGTTTTGTCTTCTCTTATTTTTCAGTTGAACGTAGTGATCTCTCGGTTCCAACGAACTTCTTTTCAGATTTTTCTGAGGTAGGAACTTTTTTCTGCATTTTCGGGAAGTTAAGAATCTTTTTATTAAACGATATGATTTTTGGCCAAATTTTGTCCTATTTTTATTTGAAGATGGTGAACGCCCGGTTCCAACAGACATTTTTGTAAATTTTTCTGAGCACCAGAATATTTTCTACAGTTTATTGAAGACGAGGTTCATTTTATTAAATGATATGATTTTTATAAATTATGTTTGTCTTCTGTTATTTTTTATTCAAATATAATGATATCATGTTTCAAACGGAATTTTTTGCGGTTT
>CM061131.1:91677528-91704177 GCA_030789695.1 Scilla litardierei | reverse complement strand
TCCATAACTTTCCGAAAATGTAGAAAGATAGACCAGAGCTCAGAAAAATCCGCAAAAATGTCTGTCAAAATCGGGAGATCGCCATCTTCGATGGAAAAAATAAGAGAAGACAAAATTTGTCTAAAAAATCATATCATTTAATATAAAGATCCATATCTAATAGAAAATGTAGAAAATAGCTCTGAGCTCAAAAAATCTGCACAAATATAAATTGGAACCAGAAATCGCCATCTTAAACTTAAAAAGAGAGAAGACGAAATTGGGCCAAAAATCATATAATTTAATAAAAATATTTATATCTTCCCGAAAAGGAATAAACATAGTCCCAAACTAAGAAAAATCAGCAAAAATTTCCGTTGAAACAAGGAGATTGCCATTTTCAACTGAAAAAAATAAGGAAAGACAAATGTAGGCTATGAAAATCATATCATCATCATCTTTCATAAAGTATAGAAAATAGCACCCAGCTCATAAAAATCCGCAAAAAAGTCCGTTGGAACTAAGAGATCGCCATTTTCAACATAAAAAATAAGAGAAGATAAAGTTAGGCCAAAAATCATGTCAGTTAATAAAAAGGTATATATATTCTAGAAAATTTAGAAAATAGCCCCGAGGTCAGAATAACACACAAAAAATGTCTGTTAGAACCGAAAGATAGCCATATTCAACCAAAAAATTAAGAGAAGAAAAAAATTAGACCATAAAAATCTATCATTTAATATAAAGATCCATATCTTCCAAAATATGTAGAAAATAGCCTGGAGCTCAGAAAAATCTGCAAAAATTTCTGCTGGAACCGAGAGATCGCTATCTTCAACTAAAAAAAATAAGAGAAAACAAATATAGGCTATAAAACTAATATCATTCAATAAAAAGTTCTACATATTCTATAAAATTTAGAAAATGGCACAAAGCTCAAAAAAAATCCGTAAAAACATTCGTTGGAATCGGAAGATCGCCATCTTCAATTGAAAAATAAGAGAAGGCAAAATTAGGCTATAAAAATGATACCGTTTAATATAAAGATTCATATCTTACAGAAAATGTAGAAAAAATATCATGTAGTTCAGAAAAATCCACAAAAATGTTCGTTGGAATCTGGAGATCGTCATCTGCATCTGAAAAATAGGAAAGACAAAATTAGGCCAAAAATCATATTATTTCATAAAAGGATCCATATCTTCCAGAAAATGTTGAAAACCCGCCTCAAGTGATGAAAAATCTGTAAAATGTCCATTGGAACCGAAAGATCGCCATCTTCAATAGAAAAATTAGAGAAAATAAACGTAGTCTATAAAAATCATATCATTTATAAAAATGTAGAAAATAGCACCGAGATTATAGAAATCCATAAAAATATCCGTCGGAATAGGAAGATTGTAATCTTCAACTGAAAAATAAGAGAAGACAAAATTAAGCCAAAAATCATATTATTTTATAAAAAGATCCATATCTTCCAGAAAATTTAGAAAATAATTCCTATGTCAGAATAATACGCTTAGCGTACGTTAGAAATGGGAGAGAGCAATCTTCGATTAAAAAATAAAAGCAGACAACATTAGGCCAATAAATCATATCATTTAATAAAAAGATCGATAACTTCTCAAAAATGTAGAAAAATAGCCCCGAGCTCAGAAAAATCTGCGAAAATGTCCCTTGGAACCGAGAGATCGCCATCTTCAACTGAAAAGTAAGAGATGATAAAATTAGGTTATAAAAATCATATCATTTAATATAAAGATTCATATTATACAAAAAAATAGAAACAGCCGTAGGTCAAAATAAATCCGCACAAATTTCCATTGGAATCAGTAGATCGCCATCTTCAAATTAAAAAAGGGAAGACAAAATTAGGTCAAAAAATCACATCATTTCATAAAAAGATACATTTCTTCCAGAAAATGTAGAAAAATAGTCTCAAGTTAAATAAATCTGCAAAAATATCTGTTGGAACTGGAAGATCGCCATCTTCAACTTAAATAATAAGAGAAGACAAACGTATGCTATAAAACTCAAATTATTTAATAAAAATTTCTATATCTTCAATAAAATGTAGAAAATAGCATCGAACTAAAAATGAAAAAATGTCCGCTGGAACCGGGAGATCGCCAACTTCAACGAAAAAGTAAGAGAGGACAAACTTAAGCTATAAAAATCATATCATTTAATTAAAAAATACATAAATTTTCGAAAATGAAGAAAATAGCACTGAGCTCTAAAAAATCCGCAAAAATGTTCGTTGGAACCGGAAGATCGCCATCTTCAACTGAAAAAAATAACAGAAGAAAAAATTAGTCCAAAAATCATATCATTTAATAAAAAGATCCATAACTTCCCGACTATGTAGAAAAATAGACCGAGCTCAAAAGAATTGGCAAAAATGTCCCTTTGAACCGGGGATCTCCATCTTCAACTGAAAATAAGAGAAGACAAAGATAGGTTATAAAAATCATATCTTTTAATATAAAAATTCATACCATACAGAAAATTTAGAAAATAGCTCGGAGCTCAGAAAAATCCGAAACAATGTCCGTTGGAACAGGGAGATCGCCATCTTCAAGTGAAAAATAAGAGAAGACAAAATTACGCCAAACAATCATATGTAATTTAAAAAGATACATAGTTTCCATAAAATGTAGAAAATAGCACTGAGCTAAGAAAAAACCGCACACATGTTCGTTGGAATTGACAGATTGTAATGTTTAACTGAAAAAAGGAGAAGACAAAATTAGGCCAAAAAATCATATTATTTAAGATTCATATCTTCCAGAAAATGTTGGAAAAAAGCCAATTGATAAGAAAAATCCGCAAAAATGTCCGTTAGAACTTGTAAATCGCCATCTTCAATTGAAAAATATAAGACAAAATTATGCTATAAAAATCTCGTCATTTAATAAAGAGATCCATATCTTTAATAAAATGTAGAAAATAGCCTCGAGGTCAGAAAAATCCGCAAAAATGTCCGTTGGAACCATGAGATCACCTTTTTCAACTGAAAAATAAGAGAAGAAAAAATTAGGATTTAAAAATCATACCATTTAATATAAAGATTCTTATCTTCCTGAAAGTGTACAAAATAGCTCTGAGCTCAGAAAAATACGCAAAAATATCCGTTGGAACAGGAAGATCGCCATCTTCAACTGAAAATAAGAGACGACAGAATTAGGCTAAAATATCATATCATTTAATAAAATGATACATATCTTTCAAAAATGTCGAAAATAGTCCAAAGCTCAGAAAAATCCGCAAAAATGTCCGTTGGAACCGGGATATCGCCATCTTCAACAGGAATATAAGAGAAGCCAAAATTAGGCTTAAAATCAAATCAATTAATAAAAAGATCGCCATCTTCAACTAAAAATAAGAGGACAAATTTAGGGTTTAAAAATCATATCAATTAAAATAAGATCCTTATCTTTCTTAAAATATAGAAAATAGTACCAAGCTTAGAAAATGATATATAAAAATCTTATCAGTTGAAGATGGCGATATCCTGGTTACAATGGACATTTTTATAGATGAAGATGGCGATTTCTCGGATCCAAATTTTTTCTTCTCTTATATTTCAGTTGAGGATGGAGATTTTCTAGTTTCAACGGATATTTTTTGGCCTAATTTTGTTTTCTTTGATATCATTTAATAAAACGATCCATATCTTCCCGAAAAATATGAAAATAGCACAGAGTTCAAAAAGATCCGCAAAATTTCTGTTGAAACCGGGAGATTGCCATCTTCAATCGAAATATAAGAGAAGACAAAATAAGGGGAAAAATCATATCATTTAATTAGAAGATCGCCATCATCAACGGGAAAATAAGAGAAGACAAAATTAGGCAACAAAAATCATTTCAATTAATATAAAGATCCTTATCTTTAAGAAAATATAGATATTATCCCCGACCTCAGAAAAAAGTGCAAAAATTTTTGTTGGAACTGGGAGATCGCCGCCTTCAACTTTAATAAAAGAGAAGACAAAATCGGCTAAAAAATCATATCATTTAATATAAAGATCCATATCTTACAGAAAATATAGAAAATTGCCCGGAGCTCAGAAAAGTCCGCAAAAATGTATGTTAGAACCGGAGATCGCCATATTTAACGGAACAAAATAAGAGAAAACAAAATTAGTCCAAATAATCATATCATTTAATAAAAGGATACATATCTTCAAGAAAATGTAGAAAAATAGCCTCGAGCTAAGAAAAATCTGCAAAATGACCGTTGGAACTAGAGATTGCCATCTTTAACTGAAAAATAAGAGAAGAAAAATTTTGGCTACAAAAATCATATCATTTAATAAAAAGATTGATATATTCCATAAAGTTTAGAAAATAGCCCTGAAATTAGAAAAAACCGCAAAAAATTCCGTTTGAAACATGATATCATTATATTTGAATAAAAAATAACAGAAGACAAACATAATTTATAAAAATCATATCATTTAATAAAATGAACCTCGTCTTCAATAAACTGTAGAAAATATTCTGGTGCTCAGAAAAATTTACAAAAATGTCTGTTGGAACCGGGCGTTCACCATCTTCAAATAAAAATAGGACAAAATTTGGCCAAAAATCATATCGTTTAATAAAAAGATTCTTAACTTCCCGAAAATGCAGAAAAAAGTTCCTACCTCAGAAAAATCTGAAAAGAAGTTCGTTGGAACCGAGAGATCACTACGTTCAACTGAAAAATAAGAGAAGACAAAACTAGGTTACAAAAATCATATCATTTAATAAAAAGATCCATATCTTCAATAAAATGTAAAAATAGCACTTAGCTCAGAAAAATTCGAAAAAATGTCCGTCGAGAGATCGTCATCTTCAACTGAAAATAAGGGAAGACAAAATTTGGCTATAAAAATCATATCATTTAATCTAAAGATCCATATCGTACAGAAAATGTAGAAAATAGCCCAGAGCTAAGAAAAATCTGCAAAAAGGTCTGTTTGAATCGGGAGATCGCCATCTTCTTCTAAAAAGTAAGAGAAGACGAAATTAGGCCAAAAAATCATTTCATTTGATAAAAAAGATGCATATCTACCAAAATTATAGAAAATAGCCTCGAGGTCAGAAAAATCCGCAAATATGTCCGTCCAAATGGGGAGATTGCCATTTTAAACTTAAAAATAAGAGAAGACAAACTTAGTCTACAAAAATCATATCATTTAACTAAAAGATCCCTATCTTCAATAAACTATAGAAAATAGCCCCCAGCTGAGAAAAAACCGCAAAAATTTCCGTTGGAACCGATAGATTGACATCTTCAACTGAAAAATAAGAGAAGACAATTTAGGCAATAAAAATCATATCAGTTAATATAAATATTCATATCCATAATTGAAAAATACGCAAAATATCCGTTGGAACCGGGAGAACACCATCTTCAACTGGAAAATAAGAGAAGACAAAATTAGCAAAAACTCTTATCATTTAATAAAACATACATATCTTCCAGAAAATGTTGAAATGCGCTCCACACTCAGAAAAATTAGCAAAACTTTCTGTTGAAAACAGGAGATAACCATTTTCACCTGAAAAATAAGAGAAGATAAAATTAGGCCATAAAAATCATATCATTTAATAAAATGACACATATCTTCAATAAAATCTAGAAAATATCCCCGCGCTCAGAAAAATCCGCAAAAATTTCCGTTGTAACCGGGATATCGCCATCTTCAATTGGAATATAAGATAAGACAAAATTAGATCCAAAAAATCATATCATTTAATAAAAAGATCGCCATCTTCAACTAGAAAATAAGAGAAGAGAAATTAGGCTATAAAAATCAAATCATAAAAAGATCCATATCTTTCATAAAATGTAGAAAATAGCGCTAAGTTCAAAAAATGATATAAAAAAATCTTATCAGTTGAAGATGGAGATATCCCGGTTACAACAGACATTTTTATAGATGAAGATGGCGATTTCCAGGTTGCGAATTTTTTCTCTTATATTTCAATTGAAGACGTCGATTTCCCGGTTGCGTTGTCTTCTATATTTCAGTTGAAGATGCCGATTTCCCCGTTTCAACAGACATTTTTTGGTGTAACTTTTTCTTCTAAGATATCATTTAAGAAAACAATCCAAAACTGCCAAAAAATGTGAAAAACCAACCTGGAGCTCAGAAAATCTGCAAAAATGTCCGTTGGAACCGTGATATAAGAGAAGACAAAATAAGGCCAAAAATCATACCATTTAATAAAAAGATCACCATCATCAACTGAAAAATAAGAGAAGACAAAATTAGGCAACAAAAATTATATCAATTAATATAAAGATTCTTATAATCCAGAAAATATAGAAAATAGCCGCAAGCTTAGAATAATACAGAAAATTTCCGTTGGAAATGGGAGATCGCCATCTTCAACAGAAAAAATAAGAGTAAACAAAATTAGGGCATAAAAATCATATTATTTAATATAAAGATTCATATCTTACAGAAAATGTAGAAAATAGCCCAGAGCTCAGAAAATCTGTAAAAATGTCTGTTTGAACCGAGCGATCACCGTATTCAACTGAAAAAAAATAAGAGAAGACATAGTTAGTCTATAAAAATCATATAATTTAAAAAACGATCCATATCTTCAATAAACTATAGAATATAGTTTCGAGTTTAGAAAAATCCGCAAAAATGGTCATTGGAACTGGGAGATCGACATCTTCTAATGAAAAATCAGAGAAGAAACAATTAGGCTATAAAAATCATTTCATTTAATATAAAGATTCATATCTTACAAAAAATTTAGAATTTCCTGGAGCTAAGAAAAATCCGCAAAAATGTCCGTTGGAACCGGGCGATCTCCATCGTCAACGAAAAAAATCAGAGAAGACAAAATTTAGGCCTTAAAATCATATCATTTAATAAAAAGATCTACAACTTCCCGAAAATGTAGGAAAATAGCCCCAAGCTCAAAAAAGCTGCAAAAATATCCTTTCGAACCGGGAAATCGCCATCTTCAACTGAATAATAAGAGAAGGCAAAATTAGGCTATAAAAACCATATCATTTTATATAAAAATCCAGTCTTCCAGAAAATTTAGAAAATAGCCCAGAGCTCAGAAAAATCCGCACAAATGTCCGTTGGAAATGGGATATCTCCATCTTTAACTGAAAAAAGAGATGACAAAATTAGGCCAAAAAATCATTTCAATTAACAAAAATATCCATAACTTCCCGAAAATTTAGAAAATAGTTCCAAGCTCATAACTATCAGCAAAAATGTCTGTTGGAAGTGGGAGACCGTCATCTTCAAGTGAAAAATAAGAGAAGACAAAATTAGGCTACAAAAATCTTATCATTTAATAAAAGAGCTGTATCTTCAACAAAATGTAGAAAATAGATTTAAGATCAAAAAAATTCGCAAAAATTTCCATTGGAACCGAGATATCGCCATCTTCAACTGAAAAATAAGAGAATACAAAATTAGCATATAAAAATAATATCATTTAATCGAAAGATACATTTCTTACAGAAAATGTATAAAATAGTCCAGAGCTCAGAAAATGCGCAAAAATGTCCGTTGGAACCGGGAGATCGCCATCTTCATCTGAAAAATATAAGAAGATAAAATAAGGCCAAAAATCTTATTATTTAATAAAAAGTTTCATATCTTCCAGAAAATGTAGGAAATAGTCTCTTGGTTAAAGAATCCGTAAAAATCTCCTTTGTAACAGCGAGACAACATCTTCAATTGAAAAATAAGAGAAGACAATATTAGGCCTATCATTTAATAAAATTATCCATATCTTTGATAAAATGAAGAAAAATAGTACCAAGCTAACAAAAATCAGTAAAAATGTCCGCTGGAACCGAAAGATCGCAATATTCAACAGAAAAAAAGAGAAGAAAAACATAGGATATAAAAATATATCATTTAATTAAAAATCATAAAATGTAGAAAATAGCACTAAGCTTCGAAAAATCTGCAAAAATTTCCATTGGAACTGGAAGATCGTCATCTTCAACTGAAAAATAAGAGCAGACAAAATTAGGCAATAAAAATCATATCATTTAATATAAAGATCCATAACTTACAGAAAATATGAAAAATTTCCTGGAGCTTAGAAAAATCTTCAAAAATGTTCGTTGGAATCGGGAGATCGTCATCTTCTTCTGAAAAATAGAGAGGACACAATTTGGTCAAAAATCATATCCTTTCATAAAAAGATTCATATCTTTCAGAAAAAGTAGAAAAATAGACTCAAGCTAAGAAAAATCCGCAAAAATGTCCGTTGGGACTGGGAAATCGTCATCTTCAACTAAAAAATAAGAGAAGACAAACGTAGGCTACAAAATCATATCATTTATAAAAATGTAGAAAATATGATCGATCTTATAAAAATCTACAAAACTATCCGTTGTAACAAGGAGAATGCCATCTTCAAATTAAAAAAAGAGAATACAAAATTAGGCCAAAATCCTATCATTTTATAAAAAGATACATATCTTCCAGAAAATGTAGAAAAATAGTCTCAAGCTAAGAAAAATCTACGAAAATGTCCGTTGAAACCGGGAGATCACCATCTTCACCTGAAAAAAATAAGAGAATACAAACGTAGGATATAAAAATCATAATAATTAATAAAAAGTTTTATATCAGTCATAAAATGTAGAAAATAGCACCAGGCTAAAAAATACGCGAAAATGTCCGTTGGAACCGAAAGATCGATCTTCAACTGAAAAATAAGAGAAGACAACATTAGGCTATAAAAATCCTATCATTTAATAAAAAGATCTATAAATTTCTGAAAATGTAGAAAATAGCTCGGATCTCAGAAAAATCCACAAAAATGTTCGTCGAAACTGGGAGATTGACATCTTCAACTGAAAAAAATAAAAGAATAAAAAATTCGTCAAAAAATCATATCATTTAATAAAAAGATCCATAGCTTCCCAAAAATATAGAAAAATAGCCCCGAGCTCAGAAAAATCGACAAAAATGTCCGTTGGAACCGGGAGATCGCCATCTTCAACTGAATAATAAGAGAAGACAAAATTAGGTTATAAAAATCATATCATTTAATATTAAGATTCATATCAAACAGAAAATGTATAAAATAGCTCGAACCTTAGAAAAATCCGAAAAATGTCCGTTGGAACCTGGAGATCACCATCTTCGACTTGAAAATAAAATAAAATAAAATAAGGCCAAAATCAAATCATTTAATAAAAAAATACATATCTGTCACAAAATGTAGAAAATAGCACCGAGCTCAAAAAATCCGCACAAATGTCCTTGGAACCAGGAGATCCTAATATTCAATTGAAAAAAGAGAAGAAAAAATTAGGCTGAAATCATATCATTTAATAAAAAGATTCATATCTTCCAGAAAATGTAGAAAAGCCCAAAGCTAAGAAAAATTTGCAAAACGGTCCGTTGGAAACGGGAGATCGTCATGTTCAACTGAAAAATATGAGAAGACAAAATTAGGCTACAAAAATATAGTAATTTAATAAAGAGATCCATATCTTTAATAAAATATAGAAAATATCTTTGAGCTCAAAAAATCTGCTAAAATGTTCGTTAGAACAGGAGATCGCCATCTTCAACTGAAAAATAAGAGAAGAAAAAATTAGGACATAAATATCATGCATTTAATATAAAGATTCTTATCTTTCAGAAAGTGTACAAAATAGCCTTGAGCTTAGAAAAATCCTAAAAATGTCTGTTGGAATCGGGAGATTGCCATTTTCAACTGAAATATAAGATAAGACAAAATTAGGCCAAATATCATATCATTTAATAAAATGATACATATCTTCTAAAAAAGTGGAAAATAGCCCGGAGTTCAGAAAAATCCACAAAAAATGTCAGTTTGTACCGAGAGATCACCATCAACTGGAATATTGGAGAAGACAACATTATGCCAAAAAATCATATCGTTTAATAAAGAGATCGCCATCTTCAACTGGAAAATAAGAGAAGAAAAATTTAGGCAATAAAAATCTTATCAATAAAAAAACTATCCATACGTTTCATAAAATGTAGAAAATAGCACCAAGCTAAGGAAATGATTTATAAAAATCTTATCAGTTGAAGATGGCAATATTCTGGTTACAACAGACATTTTTATTGATGAAGGTGGCGATTTCCCGGTTTCAAATTTTGTCATCTGTGATATCTTCTAGTAAAATGATCCATATCATCCAGAAATGTGAAAAATAGCTCGGAGATAAGGAAAATCCGTAAAAATGTCCGTTGGATCCGGGAGATCGCCATCTTCATCTGAAATATAAGGGAAGACAAAAATCATATCATTTAATAAAAAGATCGCCATCATCAACTGGAAAATAAGAGAAGACAAAATTAGGCAACAAAAATCATATCAATTAATATAAAGATCCTTATCTTCCAGAAAATATAGAAAATAGTCCCGAGCTCAGAAAAATACGCAAAAAATTTCAGTTGGAAACGGGAGATCGCCATCTTCAACTGAAAAATAAGAGAAGACTAAATTGGGCATAAAATCATATCGTTTAATAAAAGATCCATATCTTCAATAAACTGTAGAAAATAATTCCGAGTTTAGAAAGATCCTCAAAAATGGCCGTTGGAACCGGGAGATCGACATCTTCAACTGAAAAATCAGAGAAGACAAAATTAGATCAATTAATATAAAGATTCATATCTTACAAAAAATTTAGAAAATATCACGGAGCTTAGAAAAATGTGCAAAAATATCCGTTGGAACCGGGCGATCGCCATCTTCAACAAAAAAAATAAGTGAAGACAAAATTAGGCCAAAAAATCATATCATTTAATAAAAAGATCTATAACTTCTCGAAATTGTAGTAAAATAGCACCGAGCTCCGAAAAAGCAGAAAAATATCCGTTGGAACCGAGAAATCGCCATCTTCAACTAAAAAATAAGAGAAGACAAAATTAGGCTATAAAAATCATATCATTTAATATAATAATCCATACCTTCAAAAAAATTTCGAAATTAACACAGAGCTCAGAAAATCCACACAAATGTCCGTTGGAAATGGAAAATCACCATCTTCAATGGAAAAAAGAGAAGACAAAATTAGGGAAAAATCATATCTTTTAATAAAAAGATCTATAACTTTTCGAAAATGAAAAATAGTCACAAGCTCATAAATATCCGCAAAAAATGCACGTTGGAAGCTGGAGATCACCACTACAAGTGAAAAATAAGAGAAGACAAAATTAGGCTACAAAAACCATCTCATTTAATTCAAAGAGTCGTATCTTCAATAAAATATAGAAAATAGCCCTGAGCTAAGAAAAATCCATAAAATTGTCCATTGGAACCAAGAGATCGCGATCTTCAGGTAGAAAATAAGAGAAGACAAAATTAGGCTATAAAAATCATCTCATTTAATATAAAGATACTTATCTTACAGAAAATGTAGAAAATAACACGAAGCTCAGAAAAATCCTCAATAATGTCCGTTGGAATCGGGAGATCGACATCTTCATTAAAATATGAGAAGGTAAAATTAGGCCAAAAATCATATTATTTAAAAAATGATCCATATCTTCCAGAAAATGTTGAAAATAGCCTCTATGTCAACAAAAATCCTCAAAAATCTTCATTGGAACCGTGAGAACACCATCTTAACCTGAAAAATACGACATGACAACATTAGGCCAAAAAACCATATCATTTAATAAAATGATCAATATCTTCTATAAAGAAATATAGCCCCAAGCTAACAAAAATAAAAAAAAACGTCCGTTCAAACCTGTAGATCGCAATATTCAACTGAAAAAATAAGAGAAGAAAAACATAGGATATAAAAATCATATCATTTAATAAAAAAATTCTTATCTTTCATAAAATGTAGAAAATAGCACCAAGCTTCGAAAAATCCGCAAAAATTTCCGTTGGAACCGGAAGATCGACATCTTCAACTGAAAAAAATGAGTAAACAAAATTAATCCAAAAATCATATCATTTAGTAAAAATTTCCATATCTTCAAGGAAATTTAGAAAATAGCCCCGAGCTCAGACTAATTTGTAAAAATGTCCGTAGGAACGGGATATCGCCATCTTTAACTAAAAAATAGGAGAAGACAAATTTAGGCCAAAAATCAATCATTTAATAAAAAAATCCCCAACTTCCTGAAAATGTAGAAAAATAGTCATTTGCGCAGAAACATTCACAAAAAATGTCTGTTAGAACCGGGAGATCGCCATCTTCAACTGAAAAAATAAGAGAAGACAAAATTAGGCTAAAAATCATATCAATTAATAAAAAGATTCTGTTTCGGGGTGTTTTCTCACTACGGATTGATAGTCTTCAGGTCAATATGGCGTCACTGTCACGTGAGACGGAGACGACCTTTGGGGTCGATCGGCGGCACGTTCACTTGAGCAGGAAGGCACGGATCCGTGCTTCGCTACATCGAGGGGTAGCCTCGGCGGGACGATGACCTCTGGGATCGGTCGGATGAACGGGCTTTGGCACGAGGGCGTTTGGATCCGAGCGATGGGTCGTCGAAGGAAAGCTTCGACGGTGGTGACATCTCCTTCGATCTGCAAGATGAAGAACTCATCGAGGGGTCAAACCTTGGTACCGACCAATTTCCCTCTGATGCCAAAGTCAGATCTAGTCTGGAGGATGCTAGGCGGGATTGAGCTTGGCTCACGGAGAGACCAAGCACCGATCCTCGAGCTGAGCTATGGAGGAGAAATATGTAAGGTGGAAGAAGGTGTGGAGAAGCTGTATTGTCATACCTCCGTTGTGGATCTTGGAGATCCGCTCCCCATGAGATAATGCCTCTCTTCCCTTCATATAGGCAAGTCCTTGCTCTGTTGTAATGGGCCATGATGAGACCTTATAGCCGCCATTCATGGTGATGTGCAAACGGAGAAATGTTTGACCCCCACTAATTGAGAGGATGAATGCCATCAAGGTGGGCCATGATTGGCGAGTGATGGCCATGAAGGTGGATGCCATAATTGGCGAGTGCTCCCTCGATTTGGGGAGCGATTTCCTCCACTACAGAAAGTGGGCAGTCTTTTGGCCTTCGTCTTGGGTGGAGAAACACGGCCCGCCCGTGGGCCAAAGCCCAAGGCCGTAACAAGTTGGTTGCATCGTGGTTGACTAGGCTCCTCTGGGCCCGGTCAAAGTGGTTGTAACAATTGCCCCCATCTTCCGAGCTCTACCGTTGTTGAGGTTGAGGTCAGGAGATGTAGTATAAGGGAGGAGAAGTGGCTCCTTTTTTAAAATTGGCCCGACTTGCAGAGTTGGCTAGTGATAATGATTGTTGGTCTGGGATTCGTTCGGTGGCGAGGGGAGTTGCCCCTCGACTTACAGCTGCCTGACTCAAAATAGTGTGAGCTAATACTACCAAGCGTAGAAGATCGTGCAAGTAGTACTTAGAGAAACCAGAATCGAATCCAAGGGAAAAGTCGACCTGAGATAACACGAATTCAACTATCAAAGAAAGTATATGGATGAGAAAACAACCACCTTTGTGCAGGTGAAAACTGATTTAACGATTGGTATCAAAAGAGTAACTCCTAAAAAGTAGTACGGTGTTGCGGAAGTTTGGTTATCAATGAGATGAATATGCAATGGTTGTGACTTCATTAGGAGTTTGTAATTGCTGAAATATCGTGTCTTTTAATATCACACAACGCTTTACCCGGTCAAGGCGTGAAGACATCAGAAGATGAATCGATAAAAACTAGTTAAAATAGCCGTATATGCATTACTAACAACGTTGGTTTCATTAAACGATAAGTGCAATGATATGTCCTGATTAGAGAACATAAATTAACTAGCCTTATCAGGGCCTAGCCATAAGGAACATTAATAATACCCAATAAATACGATGTAGAAATCAACGTTACGAGCAATTTTAACATGATTTTAAGGCTAAAGACATGAAATTCTACGATTACATACTCCTAATTACATCACAACCATAGCACAAGGAGATTAGACACTCATGGTGAAATAAAATCACGCTTCATAGATGAATCCATCGTTCAAATGTCAAAATACAATGAAAAAGCACTAAATATGGAGTAAAAGTTGAAGAATCTATCACAAATCTCCAAGATAAACACCCAAACTCCCTAGATTTAAGAAAAATAGCCTCTGGAATTTATCAACAACTTCCTCCAGAAAAATACGCTCAGTAGCTGCCTCAAAACCCCCAAAATACGCTAGAATACCCCCAAAAACCCTAGAGTACGCTTAAATAATAACATTGCGGGTTTTAGGGGGTTGACGGGTTCAAACCCGCATCTTTTTCGAATAAAACCCAAACAAAATCGTCGGATCAAATGGTGGCCGTTGGATCGAAGCGGGATTGAAGGTAGGTGCGACACGTGTCCCTGCTATCGGATCCACTTGATCTGCTATCGCTAAACTTGAGCGCCTCCGAATTTGCTTCAGGATGATTCCGGACCGTACGATCGAGAGGTCGAACCGATGTGATCTCGCCCGCTCCGCTCCGCTCGAATACGCGTTGGGTAAAATCTCAGCCGTTGGATCATCATCCAGCGGTCCTTCGTTCGCCGCGTCGCCACTCCGCTGAGCGCTGCTTCTGGCCGTTGGATGCATGATCAATGCTCGAGGAGGAGCCACATTGCTCGCTTCGTTTGCTTTCGAATTTGAAATGCTCGGCGTTCGTGAGCCGTCGGATCTGGATCTGACAATAGAGGATTTTCCACGTCGCTCATTGTGCAGCGCCGTCGGATCTGGCAGGGATCGCGTGGATGGCTGCCACGTGACCCGTATTTTGGTATTTTGGCCGTATTTCTGTATTTAATTAGTATCATGCATTTAATAATTTATAATAATTAGCACTGATCTCAGAAAAATACAAATAAATAGTCGTTAGAATTGTGAGTTGAGATCTAGCCATGAAAAATATAAAAAGGCAGAAATACTCAATAAAATTTATATTTTGTGCATAAATCAATGGTTTGTTCTAATAAATGATGATATACAAAATACTAACATATTAGAGACCAATTAAGCACCATATACACAAGAAATAGTTCTAGATAAGAGGTTAATATGCCATATTCACCCCCAAATCACACCCCCCAACTAGCGTTTTGCTAGTCTCTAGCAAAGTGAGTGAAATATGATATCAAATATGCATCTAGATCACCTTATCAGTTCTCAAATCACTCACCATCATACTACAATGATAAAAGAAAATGTCCACACACCACTGTCAAGATTTCATGCTCATAAAATAATGGTACTCATGGGTTTAAAGATGAAGAACAAATATCTCTCAAATGGTTATGAACTCGACTTAACTTCACTATCCATTACTTCATAGCGCATAATATGCAAAATCAATGGCTCACACCTTTCAATCAGAGATTCTGACTTGGAGCGTAGATGTATCATGCAAAGCAAGCATAAAGAATAGAATGGTATCAAGACATACACACGTCAATTTTTATTCATATGAAATCACACCATATCTTTTGCTTTCTTTAAGCTTTGGAAATTCTCTTGCCTTGCTAATTATGCACACTTATTCTCTCGTAACTTTCTCTTTTATTAGTCCCGCATAACGTGCATAAAGCAACATTTGCGGAAAAAGTTATAACTTCGACAATGACTCCCAAATCAGACGATAATAGGGCATTAGGCCAAAAAGGACCCCTCAGACCGTACTACTCGAGCCAACCAAGTTATTTATGTAGTGGTATACTTATTCATTTTTTGTTGTTTCTTTATTTTTTTATCCTTTTTTATTTACTTTGTGTTTCTCTTTTTTGTGTGCATAAATAACTTAGCAAGATAGCTTCCTCTTCTTAATTCTTTCACAAGAATGGGTTATCCTAATCATTTCAAAAGACAGTGTAATCTATCTACCCAGAATCACACAAAGCATCCAAATAGCAATGAATAAGAGGTCGAAAGCAATGCTCCAGTTATTTTGTGAACTAGTGATGCATGAACCTTGGTGTGCTCTATTGAAAGCATACGATTTGCTAATTCATTACTTCTAGATTCATTAAATTATCAATCAATCCCACCCTTGAGATATATCAGCAGAAATTTACCAAAAGTACTAACATACATGTCAAATGAGACTGAAATATGTAACAATAGTGGTGGAAGAAAATGAATCACATGTGTACAGTGGTGAATAGATTTCAAGAATTTTCATCACATAAGGTTCATCTCTAGGTGAAATAAATATTGGCGATAGAACTTGACTCATTTATTGTTTTATTTTTTTTGTTTTGTGTTTTTTAATGCAAAAAGGGAACTAACTAAAAAAAGAAAAATCCTAAAAGTTTTATACCCTCTCCCCAACTTAAAATAAGCATTGTCCTCAATGTTAGGTATAAGGAAACATGGAAAGAACACACCTGATTAGTTGTCACCCGAAGGTGGATCTATGAGATCAATGGTGGTATCCTCTCGAATTCATGGCCGTCCTTCTCATTCACCAAAACCACCACTCCATGTGAAAAAAATTCTTTGACAAAGTATGGTCCAGTCCATTTGGAGCGCAACTTTCCTGGAAATAAATGAAGTCTGGAATTGTATAATAGAACCTTGTCCCTAATCTTGAATTCTTTTCGCAGTATCATCTTGGCATGCACAGCTTTCATCCTTTCTTTTGCTAGCTTTGTATTTTCATATGCCTCTCGTCGTATTTCATCAAGCTCCATGATCTGCAATTTACGAGAAACATTTGGTGAGTCACTAAGCAAATTAAATGTTTTAATTGCCCAAAAATATTTATGTTCTAATTCAACAGGAAGATGGCAATTTTTTTTTTCATAAACCAAACAGAAAGGTGACATCCCTAAGATAGTCTTGTATGCTATCCTGTAGGCCCATAAAGCTTCAGGTAAGCGAAGACTCCAATCTTTGCATGTTGGTTTCACTGTTTTCTGAAGAATATACTTTATTATCTCCTTATTCGCCAATTCTGCTTGTCCATTCGTTTGGGGATGATAAGGTGTTGAAACTTTATGCGTCACCCCAAATTTCTTCATTGGATTTGCAAAAAGCCTATTGCAGAAGTGGAAACATCCATCACTGATAATGGCCTTTGGTACTCCAAAGCACAAAAAAATGTTCTCTTTCAAAAATTTCAGCATAATGGAAGCGTTATTGGACCTGCAAGGAATAGCTTCCACCCATTTAGAAACATAATCAATGGCAACCAATACAAATATATAACCAAAAGATGGTGGAAAAGGCCCCATGAAATCAATACCCCAACAATCAAATAATTCTATTTCTAGGATGGGATTCAATGGCATCACATTTCTTTTTGTTATTCCCCCCAACTGTTGACAACGTACACATGATTTACAATAAGCATATGAGTCTTTAAACATAGTAGCCAACAAAAACCACCTTGTAAAATTTTGGCAACAGTTTTATGTGCTGAAAAATGTCCCCCCACATATCCCATCATAGCAAAAATGTAAAACGCTATCAAAATCATGGTCGGGTACACATCTCCTTACAATTTGGTCTCCATAATATTTAAAAAGGTAAGGGTCATCAAAGTAGAAAGATTTTACCTCATGTTTGAAACGTTTAAAATCAAGAGGAGACCAATGTGGGGGAGTTCTACCTGTCACCAAATAATTAGCTATATCTACATACCATGGTAGAGTAGAGATGGCGAAAAGCTGCTCATCTGGGAATGAATCTCGCAATGGAATATTAGGTGACTCTGTTCTTAAAGTCAATGGAGAAAGGTGATCTACGACATTGTTTTCTACTCCTTTCTTATCCTTGATCTGAATGTTGAACTCCTGCAAAAGAAGAATCCATCGTATAAGTCTGGGTTTCGCATCTTTTTTAGATAAAAGATATTTAAGTGCAGAATGATATGTAAAGATGAGAATAGGTGATCCCAATATGTAGCTTCTGAATTTCTCCAACGCAAACACCACTGCAAGCAATTCTTTCTCCGTAGTAGTATAGTTCCTTTGTGCTTCATTCAACGTCTTACTGGCATAGTAGATAACACAAGGAACTTTTCCTTTCTTTTGCCCAAGCATTGCACCCATCACATAGTCACTTGCATCGCACATGATTTCAAATGGAATAGTCCATTCTGGAACCTGCAAAATAGGGGATGAAACAAGTGAATTATTTAGTTTATCAAATGAATCTTGACACTCTTGTGTCCATATAAATACAATGTTTAAAGTTAATAAGTGGCAGAGGGGGCAGGAGATAGCGCTGAAATCCTTTATGAATCTTCTATAGAATCCTGCATGGCCTAGAAAGGATCGTATGTCTTTGACACATTTTGGTGTATGCAACTTCTCAATCACCTCAACTTTCGCCCTGTCTACCTAAATACCTGCTTTGGAGACTAGGTGACCAAGAACCAAACCTTCAGTTATCATGAAATGACATTTTTCCCAGTTTAGTAGCAAATTTTTTTCATGGCACCTGTTCAAGACAAGAGCTAAGTTAGATAAAAAAATTTTCAAATGAAGTGCCATATACAGAAAAATCATCCATAAACACTTCCATTATCCTTTCAACCATATCACTAAATATGCTCAATATGCAACGCTGAAAAGTAGTAGACGCATTGCATAATCCAAAAGGCATCCTTCTAAAAGCGAAAGTGCCAAAGGGACAAGTGAAGGTAATCTTCTCTTGATCCTCTGGAGCAATCTCTATCTGATAATAACCAGAATAACCATCTAGAAAACAGTAATATTCATTACCTGCCACTCTTCCCAAAATTTGATCTATGAAAGGTAATGGAAAGTGGTCTTTTCCTGTTTTAGAATTTATCTTTCTGTAGTCAACACACATCCTCCAACCTGTGGTGGTTCGCATAGGTATAAGCTCATTATTCTCATTTTTACTATTGTTACGCCTGATTTCTTTGGGACCACCTGTATGGGACTAACCCATCTGCTATCAGAAATAGGATATATTATAACTGTAGCAAGTAGCTTAAGAACCTCTCCCTTAACAACCTCTTTTAATGTTGGATTTAAATGACGTTGCATTTCACATGTAGGGTTGGCATCATCCTCAAGATAAATATGATGAGTGCAAATTAAAGGATTTATACCTGTAATGTCCGCAATAGACCATCCAATGGCCCCTTTATGTTCTCTAAGCACATCAAGCAAAGCATGTTCTTGTTCAAGAGTAAGTTTAGAGGATATTACCACAGGGAAAGTTTCCTCCTTTCCAAGGAAAGCGTATTTTAGATAGTCTAGCAAGGGCTTCAACTCCAACTTTGGATGCTTAATCTCTGAAGGTTGTTGTGGTGGCAATTCCACTGGCAATGTTTCAAACTTTGGCACCCATGCATCCCTTGGTCTTTCATTTTTTCCTTGCACAAAATAAGACTCATCAATATCATCTGAATTATAATCAATAAAATTAGGTGAGCATTCGTACTTAGCTTCAAAATAATCTTCAATCAAATTCTCAATAAAACATACCTCTTTTACCCCATCAACACTTGCTGGTAACTTACATGATTTAAAAATGTTCAGCTCAAGTTTTATGTTACCAAAATTTGTCTTCAATTGTCCATCCCTACAATTTATCATAGCGTTGCAAGTTGCTAGGAATGGATGTCCCAATATGATAGGAGTGCAGTTACCTGATTGTGACACATGTATGTCAAGAACGATAAAATCCACTGGGTAATAGAATTTGTCCACTTGGACCAACACATCTTCCACGCACCCCCGTGGGACTTTCACCGACCTGTCTGTCAACTGTAGAACCACAGGTGTCATTTTCAGCTCTCCCAATCCTAACTGCAAGTAAACCAAGTAGGGCAAAATGTTAATACTAGAACCCAAGTCAAGTAAAGCATCTCCAAATTTCTTGGTTCTTATAATACATGGGATAGTAGGAGAACCTGGATCCTTATATTTGGAAGGAGTGTTATGTTGTACCATTGCACTTACCTGTTGTGTTATGAATGCTTTCTTTTTCACATTAAGACTCCGTTTCACAGTGCATAACTCCTTCAAAAATTTAGCATATGCAGGCACTTGGTTGATTGCATCAAGTAAGGGGATATTAATTTTTACCTGCTTGAAGATGTCTCTTATTTCTGCCTGATACTTATCTTTTGATGGTGGAGCAAGTCTATGTGGAAATGGAGCTGGAGGTATATATGGTTCTGGCGCTTTTTCTGTGACCTCTTCCTCAACTTGCAACTTTTCAGGTGCTTGTACTTCCTCTTTTTCCTCAAATGGTTGTTCATGTCTAGGCATTTCTGGCTTTTCAATTTCATGTCTGCTACGCAATGTAGTCAATGCCTGACATGGTTTGACATTGTTTCCTGAAAAAGAAGAAGAAGGATTTGTATTAGGATTTGCTACAGGCTGAGCTGGTAATTTACCTTTGTCCTGTGATGCTATAAATCTTGCAAATTTTCAGTGAGTTGTTGTTGCATCTGCGCCATCTGTTGGACTGCAGCAGTGAGACTCTGAATTTTATTGCTTTGCTCCCTTTTCCCTTGGTAGTTGCTATGGTTGGGATGGTAATATGGAGTAGTCGTCTGCTGCTTCTGCTGGTATGAAGTACCTCCTTGATTTGATTGATTCTTTCACTTGGCATTGTACCCTTGATTGGCCACCCAATTCACCTCTGCCTCTGGATTTCTATCTAATTCTTTTATTGCTAGAATCAATGGGCACACGGTAGTGTCATGAACTGGCTTCTCACATATGGCGCAGTATGGCTCTGATGTAACTGCTTTTGCTACTCTTAAATCAATGTTTTGTAGCTTTTGCGTAACCAATGCCTCCACTTGTGCCATCAATGCATCGACAGGTTTTAAAGTCTGCAAGCCTCCTGTTGTTTGTTGTGCAGACAGAGTCCAGTCAAATTCTGAAATTGGCTCCCCATCTTCTCGCATTTTCCACAATGTTTTCCAAATATGTCCAAGCCTCTATTGGAGTCTTCTCAAAGAAGCCTCTGTTGCACATCATTTCTATATATTGCTTCGTATTCGGCTGCAGTCCATCGTAAAAGTACCCAATGGTACGTCCCTTGTCAAAACCATGATGCGGGCATGCAAACAATAGTTCCTTGAACCTTTCCAAAGCTTGATCATATAATTCGGTTTCCTTCTGCGAAAAAGACATGATGTGCCTCTTTAAAGCCTGAGTCCTGTGCAAAGAAAAGAATTTTTTAGAAACTCAGTTTGTATAGTTAGCCAAGAAGTAATAGATCTAGGAGGTAATGCATTGAACCAATTTTTTGCCTTGTCTTTTAACGAGAATGGAAAAGTTTAAGATAGACACCATCATTACTAACTTTTCCATCTAATTATGTAGACCATGCTACTTCAAATGCTTTAATATGCAAATAAGGATTTTTCCCTATCCTAACCATGGTAAGATGGGAGGATTTGGATCACCCCTGCTTTATTATCAGCCATGTTTTCAATTCTTATCAATTTGTGTGAAGTGCCGGTCATATGCCATATAAACTAGCAAAGAGTGTGTTTTTTTCAATAATAAATTTAAGCTATAAAATGGAAGGATCTCACCGAGTACTACTTTGAAAAGCTGAACATGTAGATCAAAGATACCATTGTCTCTGGCAACGGTGCCAAAAACTTGCCTGACTCAAAATAGTGTGAGCTAATATTCCCAAGCGTAGGAGATCGTGCAAGTAGTACCTTGAGAGACCAGAATCGAATCCACGGGACAAGTCGACCTAAGATAACATGAATTCAACTATCAAAGAAAATATATGGATGAGAAAACAACCACCTTTGTGAAGGTGAAAAATGATTTAACGATTGGTATCAAAAGAGTAACTCCTAAAAAGTAGTACGGTGTTGCGAAAGTTTGGTTATCAATGAGATGAATATGCAATGGTTGTGACTTCATTAGGAGTTTGTAATCACTAAAATATCATGTCTTTTAATATCACACAACGTTTCACCCGGTCAAGGCGTGAAGACATCGGAAGATGAATCGATAAAAACTAGTTAAAATAGCCATATATGCATTACTAGCAACGTTGATTTCATTAAACGATAAGCGCAATGATATGTCCTGATTAGATAACATAAATTAACTAGCCTTATCCAGGCCTAGCCATAAGGAACATCAATAATATTGATAATGAATAATACCCAATAAATACGATGTAGAAATCAACGTTACGAGCAATTTAACATGATTTTAAGGCTAAAGACATACTCCTAATTACTACAGAAGAATCTATCACTGGTTTTAAGAAAAATCGCTTAGTAGCCACCTCCGGGTTTTAGAGGGTTGCAAACCCGCATTTTTTCTGGCCGGCGGATCGAAGGAATGTAGGTGCGACACCGGTCGCTAAACTCGAGGAATTCTCTTCGGGATGAGGTCGAACGGATGTGATCTCGCCCGCTCCGCTCCGCTCGAATACGCGTTGGGTAAAATCTCAGCCGTTGGTTCATCATCCAGCGGTCCTTCGTTCGTCGCGTCGCCACTCTGCTGAGCACCTGCTTCTGGCCATTGGATGCATGATCAACGCTCGAGGAGGAGCCACATTGCTCACTTTGTTTGCTTTCGAATTTGAAATGCTCTGCATTCGTGAGCCGTCAGATCTGGATCTGACGGTAGAGGATTTGACGTGCTGCTCGTTGTGCAGCGCCGTCGTATCTAGCGGGGATCGCGTGGATGGCTTCCACGTGGCCCGTATTTTGGTATTTTGGCCGTATTCTGTATTTAATTAGTATCCTGCATTCTATAATTCATAGTAATTAGCACAGATCTCAGAAAAATACAAATAAATAGTCGTTGGAATCGTGAGATTGAGATCTAGCCATGAAAAATATAAAAAGATAGAAATACTCAATAAAATTTATATTTTGTGCATAAATCAATGTTTTGCTCTAATAAATGATGATATACAAAATACTAACGTATTTGTTTACGGGGTGTTTTCTCACCACAGGATTGTTGACGAGGGATTGAGCGGTCAACGTGGTCAAGGGATCGGTTGAGATCCCTTGGGTACGCCAAGCACACGTGCGCTCAGCACGGGCTGGAGATGGAGTCGAGGTCGAGCGCCGGATCTGAGCGGAGCGTTGGTTCTCGGTTGAAGCAGAGCCGAGGGGAAGCATCGGCTCTGTCTTGATGGGCTCGGCCTCGGTCGGACGAGTGTCGAGGGTTAGCCTCGGCGCCTCAGTCAGCTTCTTCCTGAATAGACGAGAAACTCGTCAGGGGGTTGGACCTTGGTTCCGGCCGTATCCCCTCCGATGCCTAAGTCAGATCAGGGTCTGAAGGGTACTCGGCATGGTAGGTTCGACTTGAGAGGAGATCGATATGCTGACCCACGGCGCGAGCAAGGGGAGGGAAAGGGAATGGCGGAGGATTAAGGTCGTTGATAGTATACCTTAGATTAGAATACCTGGGGTTCGATCCCTTGCTCCGTTGTCCCTCCGGTCCTTTTATAGGGTCCTCGCCGCGATTGCCCCTCGTCCACGCCGTCACGCCGTCCCCCCCCCCCCTCACGACCTCGAGATCCGTCTCCACGATGTCGCCTATCAGCGTCATGAGGGAGCCGATCGCGGGTCATGGGCATTTAGGCCTTACACCCCGGGGGAGTGGTTTCTTCCAGGGATCGTGGGCTGGCTACGAGCGTGTCGAACCGTGGACGGTTCGAGTTCTCGGGGTCCTCATTGAGCGGGCCGCATTTTCTTCGTGGGCCTCGTCCGATGGGGCCCAAGCAGGCTTCTTGTCCACTGCTGGATCTTGGGCTCCCATCCTTTGGGCTTCTCCAAAATTGTCGTATCAATTGCCCCCATCGTCCGGACCGTTCGAGTTTAGCTGGTTCAGTTCGGGCGATGTGACTGTTTGGGATTTGACAAAGGCATCAATCGAGGCCAGCCCATTAAATGGGGGTCATCATGATGCGGTCTGTTTGATCTTCTCTTGGCGTGGGTTTTGAAACGTCGTCGACCCTATGATGCTGCCACGTGCTCCTCTCCGGACGGTTTGTATCCTTGATTGCCCTGCATATAAGATGCCGGCATCCCAGACTTCAATCCTTTCACGCTCTTCTGATCTCGATTCTGCATGCTTCCTCTTTCCGTCATCCTTCTCCTTGCAACTCCTTCTCAAGGTAACCCCCTTCTCCTCTTTTGTCCCATGGCTATGCTTAGAATAGGCAGGTCGGCGTCGGGACCTAGGGATCCTTCGGCGCCTGGGTCTGGCAATGCCCGACCTTCGGGGCCCGGAGCCCCTTCGGGGGCTTATCCCGTTCGGGATAAGGGGAAGAGAAAACTTTTCGCGGACCCCGTTGGTGACGACGTGGCTCAGGCCGTTGAGAGATATGATGTTCCCCCGACGGTCCTTGGGTCGTCATCCAAGGTGACTTTCCCGATGGTCGCAGAAATCCGGGAGAGGTATTTGTGTCATCCGTACAACGTCCGGGTCCCCTTTTACGACGAGCGGATTTTCTTTCCACGGGGTAACGAGGTCGGTGTCTACGTCGAGAGTTTTCTCATGGGCCTCCGTTTCCCCCTTCATCCCTTCATCATCCAGTTCATGGAGCGCCTGATGGTGTCCTTGTGTCAGTTGACCCCGTATTCCGTCGCGGTGCCGACCGGGTTCATCATGCTCTGCCTTTCCCATGGCATAGATCCATCTCTTCCTCTTCTCTTCCATCACTATCGGGTTCAGACGGTTGGCCAAGGGTCATGGCAGCATCTCCAGGCTCGTGCGGAGAGGGAGTGTTTGATCGGTATCCTCCGCTAGGTGGGGGACTAGAGTTCGAGCTATGTTTTTGTCGTCTTTCCTGAGGACACCGAGATACTGACAGGTTGGGGAGGGCTATGTCAGTACAACTTGACGTTGACCCTCTCCGAGGCCGACCAGGCAGCTGTTCGGCTACTGTCATCCCTTTCCTTAGAGGAGAGGTCGGTCTGGCCTCTGATAGATGACCTGCGTCTCAAAACCGCGCTATGGTCCCCCGGTAGGCTCTTCATTTCTTTCTGTTTTCTCCCTAGCTTACCCTGATCTTCTTTCCTTCTGCAGGGATGGCCGGACGTGAATTTACTCGAAACGTCAATGAACTCATTCGAAGGGGTGCCAGCCGAAGCTGAGGGAACCCATCAGGG
Organism: Scilla litardierei; assembly: GCA_030789695.1. NCBI lineage: Eukaryota > Viridiplantae > Streptophyta > Magnoliopsida > Asparagales > Asparagaceae > Scilla > Scilla litardierei. Next base: position 91,679,135 of record CM061131.1, on the reverse strand, counting down.
CAAGCACCGCGTCGCACTGTTGACGAAGAGGTGCGGCAGGCCGAGCCTGCCGTGGGGAGAGTAGAGTCCGTGGAGATCCTTCCTGAGGGTGAGGCCCCCGGGGCTGGACACCCTCGCCCCGTCCGAGCCGAGGGAGGCGAGGCTGGAGGCGAGCTGACCCCCCGCGCGCCCGTGGTCGATCAGGGTGCAGGGCGCAAGCATTCTCCTCCTCCCTCTTCCGGCCCCAGCGAGAGGAAAAGGCGGAAGGAAGGTGATGAGATCCGTACTCCGGCAGTCACCGAGGTGCCGTCGGCCTCCGGCGAGACTCTCCCGCTGACCCTGGTGACCACTCCCGTCGGCTCGGCCGAGCCTTCCCTGGTGGGGGCCAGCGGCATGCTAGCGAATGCCCTGGCGGGCCCCGAGTTTGCCCCGGGGACTCGGTGTTCATCGACCGGGCCGTGGCTAACCAGTTGGCGCACAGCTCGATCCTCCCGATGGATCGATCTCTCCTAGAGAGAGCTCCTACCGACAAGCTATCAGACTCCTTGGTCTGGCAGCTTCAACAGGTTCGACTGCTCTGTTGTTCTCAAAACAGTCTCTTGACTATTCCCCGTATAACTCCTTTCTTTGCGCAGGCCACCACAATGGCCGTCGAGGCACAGCATCGAGCGGCCCAAGCGAGGGAGCTGGAAGAGACCATTGCCCAGGAGCGCGCAAGGGCCGGGGAGGCCGAGGTGGCCGTCCAAGAGGCGTGATGGAAGCTCGTCATCTCCGACGCCAGGTGGACGAGCTTGCCGGTCAAGTGATAGATCTCCGGGGGGGAGCTGGATGACGCTCTGAGGTCGGCCCGAGAGGCGGAAGAGGTGTTCTGCCAGGAGAGGAACGACCTCCAGAATGAGCTGGCGGACTCGAGTCAGATGACCCGGTTTGTTGACGAGGTGGAGAGGGGCATCAGCGGAGTCCTGGGAGAAAGGATCACAGAGGTCCTTAGGGAGGCTTTTAGCTCTTACGAGGACCTTCTTGTCCCTCGGATCATTGACGTCGTTCGGGACTCCTTCCAGCGTTTTGCGGAGCGTGCCCGGTAGCCCCTCCCGACCGTCGATCCCCCGCGCTCCGAGCAGGGCGAGGTGCCAGAGGATGCCTCCTCCAGGGCCCCGGGGCCTTAGGCCTTGTTTCTCCCCCTCCCTTTTGGTTTGTAATTTTGAACAATTTTAATTATATAGCCTTGTTGCCGCTGGGGGTTTTATGCCATGCGGGGACCCTCGGCCTTTTTGGTTTTTTCATTGTGCTGTGAGCTCCAGTTTATGTTGGCATTCCCTTATTATTCGTGAGAAGGGCGATGGGTTCTTAGGACACCGAACCCCGTCGGCATCTTATCGACGTCCTCGTCTGCTTCGGCATGGTTCATCCTTCACTCGCAATAGGTAGTTGCCTTACATGCAGCTTAGGTTGCTCCCGATCTCGTAGCCAGCTAGGTTAGCGGGTCGATGAGGTGGGCTGCTCCTTGGCTTAACCAGCCGACGTTTCCGTCTACTGGGGGAGCTACCCCCAGCCTTACGAGCTGGCGGATTGCTTAGTTAGCGAGGGGGGTTACCCCTCGGCTCATAACCGACTCATGCCCCCTCCTG
>CM061131.1:91649026-91677028 GCA_030789695.1 Scilla litardierei | reverse complement strand
GGGAGGCTGAGCAAACTGCCTTGAGGAAGCGAGCAGAGGACCCTTTGCTGGAGGAGAGGGTCGAAGCCAAGGTCATAGCAGAGAGGGTGGTTCAGGAGTTCAAAGACACATTTCCTGATTTTGACGAGATATACAAAGAAGGCTACAAGCAATGTCGGCTGGAGATGAAGAATTGATTCCACAACCTCTCCATTGAGATCGACAAGATCCCGGTGATACTTCTGGACTTCGGCGAGGATGAGTCGAGCCAAGGCGATGACGAGTCGAGCCGAGGCATGGAGGAGGCTGCTCCCATGGACGAGGATGTCACCATAGAGGGAAACAAAGCAAGAGCGGATGCTGCCGGGGGGGGGGGGGGGGGGCAGAATCTACGGTCGTGTTGGATGGAGATCAAGGGCCTAGCCGACCGCTGTAAGGTCTTGGCGCTCTCATTTATGCCTGCTTTTAGAAATTTTTGAATGGGTAGGGGGTGATGTAAACGAAAACAATTTTTGCAATAGGGAGTGATAGGAGAATTGGTTTGTATATCCTTGTTTGTCATTGCATCTCTTTGATTGTTGTCGCTTGTGTCCTGTGGTGGTCGTAATGCCTGATGGCCCCTTTTCGACGGGTTAGGTGCTGCTTCAAGATGATCTAGGATAAACCATCGAACCATGCTTAGAATTGACCACTTCGCTCCATAGCGAGGGTGAGATTTACTCGACTCACGATTGATAGAGCGAGATTCGTTTGGTGTCGAAGAGGTGGGTCCTGGTTTTGCAGCTGACAATGTCTTGGGGGAGCCGTTCAGTGGCAAAGGGGTGGCCCTTTCGACTAACGGCTGACGCTCGCTTAGAAGAGTCGTTTAGTGGCAAAGGGGTGGCCCTTTTGAAGGAAGATACTTCTTTCTTCTTTAGTTTTCTTTTCCTTTCCCTTTTCATTTTCTTTTCTTTTCTCTCCCACCTACATGGCCGGCCACCCATCTCCCATTTCCCCCATCCTCTTCAACTCCAAAACCCTAATTTCCATGCCCTAATGAAAGGAATTCAAGCTTGCTTCAAGGAGAAAGAAGATGGAGAAGAAAGAAAGAGAAGAGACGAGGAAAAACCAAATTTTGAGGTAGGATTCTAACTTGGATTTGGGAATTTAATTAAGGTTTTATTTTATCATGTTTTTACTTCATGTTTTATCAATATGAAGTGGGGGTAATCAAATTAATATGCTATGATTCAATTTTCATGAATCTCCCTTGAAAATTCTTAGCAAAATCACTCTCTTTGAAATTCTGAAATCTGGATGTTTGTTTTTGCCTTGATTCTGCTTAATGTAGCTCGAATTAGGGTTCAAAAAAGTATGAGCTTGTAGATCTTGAAGTTCTACAATCATATAGATTTAGATATAGTTTCAATTTAGAAATTAGGAGCAATAAATCCATATTTACAACATGTCTATTTGATTTTCAGTGTTGACACAGTTTAGTAAAATTAGCCTAAACACCTGCACACATCATGGAATTTTATGATCTTGGTCTTGTTGGAAATTTAACAAGTTTTTATAAAAATTCATCAGAGTACTTATATGTCGAATTTCTGGCTCCAACATGCCCAAAATTGGCTTTCAATACAGGCCCTAGAATCTGTCTGAAAAACAGATTTGACACACTTCACCAATTAATTCACCAAAAATCACATACTCAATATTTTTCCATGAAATTTTATCTGTGAATCAAGAACTAATATATCTACAACTTTCATTTGGGACACTTTGCCAAATTCTCAATAAAACCTGATGTAATATGCCCATGTACTGGCAATTTCTTCAAATTCCTACAAGCTGAATGGTTAAGTGTTGTGTTAAATTGTGTATTGTTATTATTCCACCCACTATGGCACATGATTATTGTTTTTACATGCAAATTAGATTAATTATATGACATGCCAATTGATCTGCTAATGTTCTCACTGACATACACGTCACGTCCACCATGTGTTCGTGAAAATGCCACAATGAAGTGAAAGTTGAATAATATGAGAAATGAGCTTGCAAACATTAGTGCTATGAAATTTTTTGTGAAATAGAAATGATGGGGTCATGTGAAGCATGGTATCATGTGTTATGAGTGATGAATTGAAATGGCTATGTTGAAGGGCATGGCACTTCGGTGCATGACCCATGTTGACATGAGTGTGGAATGTGAAACCATGCAATGTGTCCCTTTCAGTGCTATATATATAATGTTAAATGAAGTTTTAGAATATCTCAATCCTCTCTAAGGAGGGTGAGTTAGCAAATCCCGGGTTTTAGGTGGGATTTGAGTAAATTGTGGATATGAGGTGTGGACTATGAAGTTGGGAGATGATTATGTGATGTGTGGAGTTTACACCCACTTGCCTTTACCGGGAGTGCAGGGGATTTTCACACCCACTCGCCTTTACCGGGAGTGGAGGGGTAAGGAGGTGGAGAGCCTCACTCCTGCCAGGGACGGGAGAGCTGAGAGGCCTGGCGTACAGTGCTCGTGCCCACTGCGTCGTGTGCTATATTCCCCCCAAATTTGGGGTGAAGTCCAGATCCTGGTATCACACAGTTTACACAAGATCCAATTAATTCAATTATAAAATAATAATAAAATAAGAATTTGTATGTTACTCTCTCTGCTGGCAGCACTTTCCCTTCCCTTTGCCTGTTCTTGTGACTCTGTGCCATGCGTTAGATATTCACAGTTATTTTATTAGATATTGGTTGCTTGAATACTTGTGTTCTTATTATTATTATCATTATTATTCGTGCTAACCCTTCTTGCAGTAACTCGACATTGGACCGCAGGTATGATTCCCATGTTTTAGCTATTTAATTTTCATTACCTCACTTAGTTACATGCTCTATTTCTCATGACTTTCCTTGTGGATTAATAACCTTAAAGCGATGTCCAAATCCAAGTTGGTTCCTACTGGAGCACGCATTGACGTGCTCCTCCCTATTTTCCAGGTAGCAGTCAGTTGGGGAGCCTGGGAGACCTGAGAGGCTGTAGCTGGGGGTGTGGGGTAATTCAGGGAGTTGCATTGTACTCTGGGGTAGTGGAGTTGGTAGTGTCTTTGGGAGGTATAACCTGAGCTGAAGCGTATTAGGGCACACTGGTATCAGATGTTGTGTTGGTCTTAAGTTAGAAATGTGAAAAATTGTACATATACTCCTTGAGATGTTGTAAAAATGGCATGTAATCCTTGTTGTTATACATGAAGCAGTACAAGTACTATCCCAGCACGTGCGTAGTGGCCTGCTTATTTAGGTTTTCTCCTTTCTCTCTCCTTTCCTCTCTCATCACCCTCACTCTTCAGAATACTTGGAAAAAAATATCTTAATGCAGGGTATTCTAGGGAACGGGGCGTGACAGTGAACGACAATTTTGGGCTAGAGTGCGGCTGTAGGGAGAGCAAGTGGGTGGTTTCAAGGGGGAGGAGGGCTGTCGCTCAGGGCATTTGGCCGAAAGACAGCGCGCATCTGCTGTTAATGGGCAGCCTCTCTAGGGCTTGCGGCCTGTGTAAGGGAGAGAGGTGTTGGTGGTTGCGAAGGAGGAGAGGCCCGCTCTTGGGGTTTTTCCGACGGGTGGAGGCCGGATTTGTCACCGGAGATGGAGGGGAAAGGTGGCCGTGGGTCTCCCATGCTGGCAGCTGCGTTTTGGGTGATGAAAACCCTAAGGAATCGAATTCAGGTTACAAGTTGATGGTGCTAAAAAGGGTAGAGAAAAGGGGTAGAGTTAGATGATAGGAGAGAGAGAGAGTATGTGAGAGGGAGGGGGTGCACTTAGGGTGATATAGGATGGTGATTAGTTAGGAACATTTCATCACACGTATGAATTCCCAAGTGAGTTGATTAAGGTTAGAAATTAGGGATTAGCTAGGCTAATTACAAGTTGGATGTGATTAGAGTGATTGGCCAACTAAACTGTGTCTGAAAAATATAATAAAAATACCGGGACGACCGTGTTGACGAGAGAATCGAGACTAAGAAGATTGGTCGCGGGCTAGGGCAATGGAGAATGGAACTAAAAATAGAAAGGTCTAACGATGAAGGTGGAAGCTACGACACTTCTACAAACAAAGTTATTTTGTGGGAAAATGAGCCGTGAAATGACGTTCACGAAAAATCCCACAAATAAGTACTCTCTCACAGGGTCACAATGACATATGACATCATACGGTTCGGATACAAGAAGAGGTCAAAATAAATACGCGTACGAACAAAAGTATGCGCACGAAAATCATACGATCAAAAAGCGACCGTGACATCCTACCCACCTTAAAATAAAGTCTGTCCTTGGACCTTCTAATTATAAATATATCTAGCCACTCTAGTAACTATCCTCAGTCATATCACATTATAATTCAAACCAGATATAGTCACTACAAGTGCTTATATATGCACTAGACAGTCAAACATTAACACTACAAACATGTATAGATATACGCATTCTATACTTATACCTATCATAGACAGTCAAAATCATACACGTACTTCAATCATTCATATAGTCACGTACATCCCTTATATAGCTATCACACACTATCACATAACTAAGGTACTCATACTTACATAAGAATAGTTTCACTCTAGCAAATACAATCGTAATTCTTCACATATAGATAACTACCTATGAACAACAAACATGGGTATACTAATCCCTAATATCTCCTAGTATACGTCCAACACCAAACACATCAACACATGTAACCACACCATACCATTATTAAATCAAGTTTACTATATCTAATATACATTCACCATTACTATAATTTCACAAATATATAGTCATTCAAATGCAGCAGATACTTCACCATATATTCACATCACATACAGTCCTATAACTATATTCAAGACTCATCACACGTACCATAATCACAACACCTATAGCTAAGCACATACTTACCCGTGCATGGTGCACACTGGCATATGCTAATATACCATTCATACATATCACTCATATCATTATATACTTAGCACAACTACACACCTAGTTAGCTAGCACATATACATTTAAAAATATAAAACCTTAGCAAATAATTATACCACAAGACCAACACCTATAACTATATAATGGTATAGCCACCCACAACTATGTGCGTAACACAACCAGACACAACCAATCTTGTCACTATACATACATCATCTATTACTATATTCATAGTGCTACACGCAAATCACCGACATATGTAACAATATACTTAGAGTATATGACCGGTGCCCCCGTTTACAGTTTGGACGCAGTGTCGTTTTACCGCAAGTGCACGGTTAGTGTAGGGTGCGGGTTTATCGAACTCAGGGAGGTGGATGGCTTGAATGGCTACTAGCTTCGCCTAGGTTGTGTGCTAGCTACGCGGATAATGTGGGTGGAAGTGTAGAAATAAAAGAAAGAAATAAAAAGACAAGAAATGAATCCCCGCTAACACGGGCTAGAGCACTTATGACACTCAGCATTTGACTTGACCTAGGGTGAGACATTACCCCCAAAAGGTGGTACCTAGCGTCCATGGGCCCGATATTCCGGTCGATGCCCAGTACGCTAAGTCTACCCGGTTTCGGACGGTGGGCATTCCCATGTCCATTAACACCGACCGCAACCGAGAGCATTAAGGCCACAATGATAACTCCCAACACTTTGTCCAAGCCGTTCCCACGTGCGAGGACTCAATGTCTACGCTAGGGGTGTGAGCTGTGGATAGGGAGTCAACCGCCAAATTTATTCCCCCTTGGCCCGACGGTCAGAGGCGGTCTTTCTCCCGCCAATGACAATGAAATGCCCCCACGTAACTCTAATGGCCAAATAGGTCAAATATGATTTCTAGCAATACATCAAAGCGGATCTTAACTGGACAAGACACCGGACCCCAATCCCCAACACAAGTAGTGTGTTCCCATACGAATTGGACTCAGATTGCTAGAAATCCCCATTGACACATTCCATCGAACACATGCCATGCAACCAAGCCAAATGAAACAACCAAAGAATCAATCCCATTCTAACCCGTATTAGGGTTCATCAATACTACTCAATGGTGAAGAACATAAAAACAGGCAACAGAAACGACATACAAACGTTCACCATCAAGCAAAATAAACACAATACAAAACAATGGAAAGCAAGAGAAAAAAATACTCATCTCACGTTTGAATCTTTAATCCCTTACAAGATTTATTGCAATAGAAAACCTAATCTAAGCTAACCTAAAACTCCCAAGAAAGGGGAGGAAAACTACTTAAAAAATGGGAGAAGAAGATGCCCCAGTCGTGCCCCAAAACTCATATAAATAACCCCTCACAAACCCCAACGGTTCGGGTCCAGAAAACCCATTAAAATTGTCAAAACCGGCCCACCCGATCGGGTGAAAGTTCACCCGATCGGGTGGAATGAAACAGAGACTTCAGCTGCTGAAAATTGGCTCACCCGGACGGCCACCCGGACACCAACCGATCGGTTTAACTGGAAATCCAGACAACACCCACTTTCAGCACATAGCTGCGCTCAGAAAATTCCAGAAAAATATAGAAAGATCGGATTTGGGAATGCGACCTATCGTTGGAAAGCTAACGGCGATGCCGACGCTAGAAAAATAAGAGATCACCCAAAATCCCTCTGGAATGATAGTAGATCTTCGATGAATGCATCAGCAGTGCGCAAAAGGGGAGGAAAATGCCACCCGATCGGTTGAAATGTCAACTGGTCGGGTGAGTTCTTAATCGCTTCGGCCATCGAGGTTCATGAGCTTCAACCGGGCTTTGGGGATAGTGGGTGGCGTGACCAGATCGTCGTTTGTTGATTTTTTTTAGCTTCAGATGAACCGATCGGGTGAGATGTCACCCCGATCGGTTGGAATTAAGCCCAAAAAACAGAGAGCTCTGTCGATCTCACCCGATCACTGAACCGATCGGGTGAGCTGCTCTTCTCTTCAGCTTCTGTCCGGGTGGATACGCGTGCATCAACCGATCGGGTGGCTGTGTCCACTCGATCGGTTGAGGGCTGAAATATAGATTTCTTCGTCGTTTGGCCCTCTGGATCACGCGTGACTCCTCCCGTTGCTCCGGAGACTCGTGATATCTTCATTATATGTCCCCAACGCTGGCAATCTCCTGCATTTACACAAAAAACACGGAGAAAGTGAAAAGATACAAAAAACACGAAATAATGGATATGAAACGACGGAAAACAACGGGAAATCACGAAGAAGACGTGTGTGAATATATAAAATATAAACACACGTCAAAATCCCCCAAGTTGAACCCTTCCTCGTCCTCGAGGAAGATGAGTGAGAGTAGGAGCTCGAAGGGAAAAATAGAGAGAGAGAGACAGAAATTAAAGCAAAATCCTAGATCGCCTATCAGAACCAACAAAACCAAACACGCCACACATAAGCAAGCATGCGACAAAACACAACACTAAACCAAGGAATATGAGTCCAGACAAGTGTCGTGGGCCCACGCGGTGAAGCGCGAGTGAGTGTGGTCGTGTGCTAGCAGACGGTGTTACTATCTACATTGTACAATAAAGCTCCATATACACATACCCAAAGAATGACCCAAATATCAATTCAATTCAAAATTGCGGTGAATAATAGCTCAAGCATGCATGAGAAAGGTTTAAGAATAGAAGAGTATCATGCGTCAGAGATTCCATAGCTAGGGACTAGGAGATCACCACACTATTGCCTAGATAACCGCTAGAAAGCTCCTATGACAAGTGTGTTCGAAAACGATGGAGGTTGAGAAAATGTGAAGTAGAACACTCGGTGCAAATTCTCGCCTTCTCTTTATTCTCGGTAGGTAAAGAAATATTCACACTGGAATTTTTTTTGGTTTTGGATATATGTATTTTTTTGGATTTTTTGGCTATACGTATTTTTTTCTTTCTTTTCTCTTTTCTTTTCTTTTTGGGTTTTTCTTTTCTCTCCTTTTTTGGATTTTTGTATTTTGGGATATATACATGTGTGTACTCTCCCAAGTGGGAGAACGGTACACGACGAGAGGATTTACACCAAATAAAACAAAAAAGAAATCGGAATCTAAACACTTGGGTAAAGGAGAAATTTCTCGCAAATCAGAGCATAGGCTAAATGAGTTATCCTAGTCCTTATTTGTGGAATTCCGACACATGCGAATTGAAGTATACGATATATATATATCATGCATATAGAAGCAGACAGTAGAAGCAAATACCGCATATTCAAATTGAAGCATGATAATCTAGGGGTCAACCAAGGATAGGTATATAAATCAAAATCACAAAAATAGAAGTACACCCCTAGCTAGTCACGACAAACAACTCACACAAAAGCAAAGTGAACCCACGAAGCATGAAATGCAATGGACTCGGCTTCCTAGGGTTAGTGAATGTGATTATCGTAGCCATGCTAGGTGTGTGTGTGATTTTGTGGCAATTCATCATATGGGGTCATCTCTAGCAGAAAGAGAACAAAAGATGAGAAGAAAAAGAAAACCACGATGGAAAACGACTCAAAAATGAAGAAAAAAGACATAAATGACGCACAAAGTGCGACTCCCCCAACCTGAAACTTGCATTGCCCTCAATGCAATAGAAGTAAATACGGGAGAGTAACGAAAATGGGAGGGGTACACACCGACACAAGAAAATGAAAAACAGGAAAACCACACGAACGAAACTGAAAAATAAAGAAAAAGAAAAAGAAACACATAAATAAAAGAAACAAAAGCACATCCAAACGACACATATAAACAGACACACAATGACATCACACGACAAAACACACAAAAGTCGAATATATATGAGTCTAAAGAAATAGGAAGTGAAAAGCGAGACTCAAAAGTGGAGTGAGAGTGAGTATGAAAATCTCCCTGAATAGGGGCAATATGCTCAAGTAGATGCTCAGCCGCAGAAGAAGTGGAGAGCGACGGTAAAGGTAGATGTGACTCGGGCTCCATAAGGTGGATCATCGTATCCAAACTCTCATGCATATCCTCCTCGACGATATGCTCATACTCCACCATCTGCTCGATGTTCTGAATGACATCCTTGTGGTTGACCACAGACCAAGGAAGAAGCTGCGACAGAGATGGCTGTGGAGGTGGATGTGGAGCGGACCCCTCGTATGTGGTCGTGGTGCCCTTGTCCTCACGCACATCCTCCTCGCCCGTATGCATAAGCTTTGTAGTCTTCTCGGTGCTCTCATAGGACTTATGTGGGGGTATCCAAACCAAGATGAGAAGTCTCTCCCACAGATCCTAGAGAAGTCACCACATCATCACTATCATCATCAAAAAATGCTTCGTCATCCAAGTGGTAGTGTTGGAAAAATGGGGTATCGGCATGAGATGTGTCTATGGTGGCCGATGGCATGGTGGTCTCAACCATGGAAGTGGGTATATCCTCTCCTTCATCCCCTCTCCTTGGTGTAGGCTCGGTGATTGGTACCATCAAGTTTTGTAATAGTTGGCATTGGTTAAACATGGAACTTTCGAGGAGAGACACGAGGCTTGATTCTTCTTGTGTTGGTGGAGGGATATAAGGTTGAGGAAATGGATGTGAGGTGTTTGGGCTAAGGTTGTGGGAAAATGTTTGGCCTTGGTGTAGGGGGAGGCCCTCGAGCGTAAATGGGCAATCATAATACACGTGTCCCGCCATCCCACAAGTCTCACAAACCAAAAATGAATAAGGATCGCATCCTCCCATCTGAGCATCGAAATTTGATCTCCACATGGTTATACCAAAGATACCTGGACACCAAAAATAAGAAAACTAGAGAAGAGCGTCAATAGTACAAGAAAATAACAAAAAGATAATATAATGGTGGGGGAAAAATTTCTTGGTTATTGATTTTTTTTGCGTAGTCTAACGAAACCAAGCTAAGCTAATATCAAACCAAACGCCTCCCCGGCAACGGCGCCAAAAACTTGACCGGCGCCCCGTTTACGGTTTGGACGCGGTGTCGTTTTACCGCAAGTGCACGGTTAGTGTAGGGTGCGGTTTTATCGAACTCAGGGAGGTGGATGACTTGAATGGCTACTAGCTTCACCTAGGTTGTGTGCTAGCTACGCGGATAATGTGGGTGGAAGTGTAGAAATAAAAGAAAGAAATAAAAAGATAAGAAATGAATCCCCGCTAACACGGGCTAGAGCACTCATGACACTCGGCATTTGACTTGACCCAGGGTGAGACATTGCCCCAAAAGGTGGTACTTAGCGTCCATGGGCCCGATATTCCGGTCGATGCCCAGTACACTAGGTCTACCCGGTTTCGGACGGTGGGCATTCCCATGTCCATTAACACCGACCGCAACCGAGAGCATTAAGGCCACAATGATAACTCCCAACACTTCGTCCAAGCCGTTCCCACGCGCGAGGACTCAATGTCTACGCTAGGGGTGTGAGCTGTGGCTAGGGAGTCAACCGCCAAGTTTATTCCCCCTTGGCCCGACAGTCAGAGGCGGTCTTTCTCCCGCCAATGACAATGAAATGCCCCCGCGTAACCCTAATGGCCCAATATGTCGAATGTGATTTCTAGCAATACATCAAAGCGGATCTTGACTGGACAAGACACCGGACCCCAATCCCCAACACAACTAGTGTGTTCCCATACGAATTGGACTCAGATTGCTAGAAATCCCCATTGACACATTCCATCGAACACATGCCATGCAACCAAGCCAAATGAAACAACCAAAGAATCAATCCTACTCTAACCCGTATTATGGTTCATCAATACTACTCAATGGTGAAGAACATAAAAACATGCAACAGAAATGACATACAAACATTCACCATCAAGCAAAATAAACACAATACAAAACAATGGAAAGAAAGAGTGTCACGCCCCGCTTCCCAAAAATATGGAGGCGAGGCGTGAAAAGGTCCGCTCAGACTTGAAGCTGTGAAGCTTCGGGTCTGATAAGCATAAAAAAGAACTTCAAATGGCAGGTCCTTGCAATGCAATATGAAACAACGATAATAATAAGGAAATGAGACAAAAGCAATTTATTCAATCTCAGAATGTCCATAACAAATTCCAACATCACAGGAAAGCCACCAGGCTGAAAAGAAAAGAGTCAAAAGGCCTAGCCAGGCCAACAAAAGTACAACGTACAAACAAGGGTACAACGAACAAAACCAAGGTGCCATGCACCGACTACTAACAACAACCTAAAGCAGAAAAGAGCCCAAACGGTCACTAAGACCTATCTCTGGTGACCACAAACTCCTCCTCGGTAAACGTGGGCTCGGGCTCAACGTCAGCAACCACTATGTTCTCTGCAACGATCTCTAGCTCGGAATCTAACATGTGACACCCAAAAGAGCAAGGGGCACATGTCAGCAAGTCTACAAGAGACTTGTGCAAGGAAACTGAAAGTAAAGTAAGGCAACCTAGCAGTTCGAGCATGATGTAATGACATGGCAGTTATAGCATGAGTGCAACAGGTAAGTAAACAATAAGTGCAACGAGTCAACTAGCATGGCATGTCAAGAGTGGCAAGCTACTAATATTTTCACGAGTATACAAGTCACGTTTTCATGTCACTTTTCACTGGTTAGCACTTGTGCTCAGAGTTTTCGTCTTTTGGCTAGAGTGGCTGATCGGGCCAACTCTTACGCTCAAGCGACCGTTTAACCCTACCCCTCCACGTGTATCGAGCGTTGGTATCACCAACACACTAGCTCGCTTCTGTATCACGAGCCAGGAAGTGTTTTTGGCATAGGGGTGCACCTAGCCTTGATCACTATGTATGAGTCAAAATCCTACTCGCCGCAGCTTACATTTTAAAGTAGCGTGTGCTACGCAATCACAATAACATTCAATGTATGCAATGACATGAACAGATAATTCGCGTACCGTTAAATGAATTTAAACATGACATGGTGGTATGAATGCAAGCATGATAAAGATGTCGGATCTAGCTTCGTTGTCAAGCTAGATCAAGTGGGCGTCTAGGCAGCTATCATTTCACTGCCTAGTCTCTTTTACGCTACGATACAAAAAGCAGCCTAGGACATGGCCTAAACAAAAGATGGCAAGTTTCACTTTCCTGGCACCGACGAGGACGATCGATGAGAGCACGTCACAAAATTGTTATTCTTCGGAGATAGGATCGTGTATGTAGCGGAAGAACGACGCCAAGCAAGCACGGCAACGGGAGGAGCGATCCCGGAATAACTACGGTTCAGATCTGGAAACGGAAGGGAAATCTGGAAAAAGGAGATTTGGGGAAGGTTTTAGGGTTGGCCGGCGGCTAGATGGGAGATGGCCGGCGCAAAAAGGATGGTGAGAGGGGGGTACGTGAGGTGGAGGAAGGGCACCGGAAGGTCAGGGGATGAATGGAGAAGAAGATCGGCTAATAAGAGTGAAGGAAAGTATTAGAAGGTCGACGGTTATAAATAAAAGAAGGTGCGGCGGTTAGGACTTAACCTAGGGTTTCGGGGTGGTTTAGTCGGTCAAAGAAGGGTGGCAAACCGACTAGTTTGGGAACTAGTCAGTCGGTCGTATAACCGTGACCGACTAAGAGTAAACAGAAAAAGAAGAATTAATCTGGGTAAACAAATTAGTCGGTCTGTGAAGGCCCGTCGACCGACTGGTTTGGGAACGAGTCGGTCGGTGAGTGTTCATTGACCGACTGACGATGAACAGTAACTCGGCTGAAGGAAGGAACTCTGAACTAGTCGGTCTGAGAACAAGTTCTAACCGACTAGTTTCACAACTAGTCGGTAGATGGATGTGCTTAGACCGACTAAGAGAAAACAGTAACCCCTGAAGAAATGATTAAAGAAACTAGTCAGTTCATGAAGAGTCATTGACTGACTAGATTGGAATCTAGTCGGTTGGTTCCCCTTCTTGAACCAACTAAAGTGCACAAAAAGTTACGAAATGAAGCGCGAAGCTTCGGGAAGGTTCCTAAGCTCAACCTAAACCCTAAGCTATGAACGCTATGTAGCTCGTCATGAGTAACCTACTCCAGGCTCAACGGTCTAAGGAAGAAAGCTAGAAGATCACAATGAAACTGAACGAAAACGAAAACTACGGAGACAAAACACACACACCAAGAGAGAATCACCAATACGTATAATATACAGATAATACAAATAGATGAAAACCGGTCGTTACATCCTACCCACCTTAGAATAAAGTCCGTCCTCGGACTTTCTAACATATCTAGTCGCTCTGGTAACTACCCCAATCACATCACATTATAATTTCAACCAGGTATATTCATTACAAGTGCTTATGTATATATGCACTAGGTAGTCAAATATTTACACCACGGACATGTATATATATATTCCCGCACATCATACACTTATGCCTATCATAGCCAGTATAATTTATACACATATTTCAATCATTCACATAGTCACGTACATCCCTACATAACTATTAATCACTTATTTCATATTATGATGCACATACTCTCAATCAATTCAATAGTTCACACCTGTAATTACAATCGTAGTACTTCACGTATAGATAACTACCTATGCACAAAACAACATGTGTATACTACTCTCTAATATTTCCTAGTATACAACCCACAAATACAGCAACACATGTAATCACACCACACCATCTTTAAATCAAGTTATTATATCAAATATACTTTTACCTCTACTGTAATTTCACAATTTATAGTCATTCAAACGCATGAAAATATTTCACCATAATTTCACATCACATACGGTCCTATAGCTATATTCACGCCACGCCACACATACTGTTTCAGAGTGTTTTCTCACTACAAAAGCGTTGACCGTGGACAACCCGGTCAACGTGGTCAAGGGGCCCGCTTTGGGTCCCTCGGGTGTGTCGAGTCGGTGCGGATGAAGCGCGAGTCGGAGTTGCGGACGACGTGGTGCGCATCGGCTGGGCCGAATCGGGATCCTCGGTGGCAAGGGGGGCGAGGGGAAGCCTCGACCCGGGTTGAGACGCTCGGCCTCGGATGGACGTGCTCGGCCTCGGCGGTCGGACGACGAGGGGTAGCCTCGATCGTCCTGCTGGTTACGTGGCCGGTCGCGGGGCGGAGGGGAAGCCTCGGCCCGTGGATCTGATGTCCTCCTGCGCAGATGAGAACGCTCGTCAGGGGGGGCCGGACCTTGGTTCCGGCCAAATCCCCTCCGATGCCTAATTCAGATAGTGATCTGATAGAGGAGGCCCGGCGGAGACGGTTCGACTCGAGAGGAGATCGGAACGGCGTCTACCGGTGCGAGCGGGGGAGGAAGGAATTTGGAATGGGGGAACTAGGTCGTTGATGGAGTACCTTAGGTTTTAGTTACCTGAGATGCGGTCCCCTGTTCTGTCGTCTTTCCAGCCCTTTTATAGTCCTCCTGCCGTGATTGCCCCCGGCCCACGTCGCTCGTCCGCCCTCGATTTTGCCCCCTCAATCCGCCCCCCCATCGCCGCTCCCTGCGCCATGCCAGCACCTCCCCATCACGGCCATTAAGTGGTAGCAGGATCAGGGGAACGGTTATCGCTGGAGTGGGCGGGTGACTCGTGCGTTATCGGGGCCGGGTCGGGTTGATATTTGGGGGCCCTCTATAGGGCCTTGTCGGGTGGCCAGATCGTGCAGATGGGCTTCTGATCGACAGTCGGGTTTCTGGGCTCGTGTCTTTCGGGCTTCGGCCAAATAGGCGTAACAATTGCCCCCATTGGTCGGGTCGATCGGCCTCGTCCGGTTCGGCTCGGCCGATGTGACTTCCGCCGACTTTGACAGGCTCGTCAGTCGATGCCAACTCATTTATTAGTCGTCATCATGAGTTGGTCCGTTTGATACTTTTAAGGCGCGGGCTCCGAAGCGCCGTCGGTCCTCTGATGCTGCCACGTGTAGCTGCAAGCTTATCCCCACCGCTCGCGGGGCCGTCTTAGGTTGAGAAGCCGAGTGGGTTGTGAGCCGCCATCCCGTGCTCCACGTGTAGCTGCAAGCTTATCCCCACCGCTCCGCCTACCTTCTTCCGCCTTACCCGGCCCGTGCTCCTGGGTCCGATGAGTGGATCTGCCTTCCCGGTCCCAATGAGGTTGGAATATACGAGAAGTGCTTCCGCTTCGGGCTTCCTTTCCCGCTCCACCCTTTCA
This sequence comes from Scilla litardierei, assembly GCA_030789695.1. NCBI lineage: Eukaryota > Viridiplantae > Streptophyta > Magnoliopsida > Asparagales > Asparagaceae > Scilla > Scilla litardierei. The sequence continues at coordinate 91,661,973 of CM061131.1, read as the reverse complement.
TCGTTGAGTTCCTTCAGGCCCACAACGTGTGCCTGTGTCAATTCTACCCCAACGCCGTCGGGCTCCTCGTCGGGTTCGTCGTCGTCTGCATGCTGAGGGGAGTGGCGCCCTCTCTTCGTCTCTTCGCCCAGTTCTACCGCCTGAGTCACCACCAATCGGGGGCGTGGATTTACATCAGCGCCCGCCCGAAGATGACCCTGGTGTTGGGGTTGCCGAGCTCCCTGAAATGCTGGAAGGGGGAATACGTGTTTGTCACGTTCCCGTCGAGTGTACCTTTCCCGGTTCGGTGGGAGGCGGCCAGCGTAGTCATCCTCGATCTGGGTGAGCCGACTGTCACCGAGCAGCAGACGACGAAGGACATGCTGGCGATTCCTGCGAGGGAGCGGTCGATCGACGTCCTCTTTAGTGACCATAACTTGCGTAAGACGGTGTGGCCCCTGGGTAAGCTATCCGAGTATTCGCCATTCGAGGTTGCCTGGGCTCTGCTTGGTCTCTCATTTCTTCTTTGAGTGCAGGTGGATTCCCTCTCGGTCCTTCCCCCGCCAGCACTCACGTGCGGGCCCCAGATCCGGATCCGCGTAGGAGGGATCATGTGCTGGAGGTCCGGAAGAAGCAGCGGGCCGTGACCTCGACTGGAGGCTCCAAAAGGAAGAAGGGGCCATCCCCCTCTGTCCCCTTGTTGGGGTCTTCCAAGAGGGTCCGTGAGGGGGTCGAGGGAGTTGATGTCCCGCCGCCTGCTGATCAGCTCCGACCCGTCCCCGTTGAGGTTGCCTGGCTGTGGGTCGGCCCTTCGCCTCTCCCGGACGGTTCTCTCCCTGACGCCTACAATCGGTATCTAGGCGCGTTCCGCTCCAACCCCGGTGAGTTTCCTTCGTCAGGGGAGGGTCTTCTTCGTCCACGCTTCCCGGTAGGGGAGAAGGAATCGGTGTTCTCGAGCCGCGGAGCCGCCGCGCGAGTAGCCGAGAATAGTTGCCTCCCTCCCGATCAGGCTGCGCTGGATGGAGTTAGAGGTGACTGTCTGGCCACCTTCGTGATTCAGGCCGGCCAACAGGTAGAGTGTCTCTGCTTGTCCTCCCTCCAGCTGCTTTCGCTGTCTTACCTTTGTTGCCTTGGTGCAGTTGTCCTCGGTGGGTCTCTCGATGAGGCGTCAGTTTGCGACGCTTCCCAAAGCCAAGTCCGATGCCGGGCGAGATCTTGAGGCCCATGGCGAGGAGGGAGAGGCAGGTCAGTTAGAGGAAGTGCGGGTCAGGTCCTTGGAGACCCGTGTAACTGAGCTGTCCTCTGCCTTGGAGGAGGCGGACCGGGAGAGGGCCTTGGCTCTGACTGCCAAGTCAGAGGCCGAGGCGCGGGTTGCCGAGCTTTTAAGAGATGCCGACACGTCTGGGGGAGCCGAAAAGATCCCCGTCTCCGTTGCTGCCCCCGAGGCCCTGGAGCTCTCCGATCGTCTGGAAGCGGCGGAGGAGCAGGTGAGGGCCCTCCTTATTCAACTCGGCGAGATATCCCGGGAGATTGAGAAGGAGAGGGCGGAGCACCAACGCCAGATCGAGACCTTAGAGGCTCGGTTGCGTGGGCTTGAGGCGGCGGACCCATCCCGGATCGCCCAAGACACCGTGGCTGAGTATGCCACCTCCTTCGTTGAGACCGCCTTGGTGGTGGCGTTCGAGAAGGGCTTCGCCCGGTGTCAATCCGAGATCCAGAAGAAGTTCCCGCTCTCGGGAGTCAACTTCGAGGATCTCCGGATGCACTCTGAAGGCGAACGGAGTGTGGGGGATGGCCCAAGCGGACCGCCAGCCTGTGGCTCCACGGGTGCCCCTGGAGATGAATGAGGGAGGGGAATGCCCCTCGACCTCTACGTGCGTCTCTCTGTACATCTTTTTGTTTATCTGGAAAGGAAACGAACTTAAATAAATTTATTTCATAGAAAATGATACATTCATTGAAAGTACTTGCGTAAGTGTTCCGCATTCCAGGCGTGGGTGAGAATCCTCCCCTCCATATTGGCTAGACGGTAGGTTGCAGGTCCGAGGACCTCGACGACTTTGTAGGGTCCCTCCCATTTAGCCGCGAGCTTCCCTTTGCGAGCGGTATCCGGGTTGAAGCCTGCTTTCCGGAGGACCAGGTCCCCAAGGTGGTAGCTTCGGCCCCTGACCCGAGCATTGTAGTATCGGGCCACCTTCTACTTCTGGCGGATGATGGTGGCCAGGGCTTGTTCCCGCCGTTCGCCGAGGAGCTCCAGACTGAGCTCCAGGCCCTGCGAGTTCCTATCTTCGTCAAAGCATTTGAGGCGGAGAGATTCCTCACCCAACTCAACCGGTACCACTGCCTCGGCCCCGTAGGCAAGCATGACCGGGGTCTCGCCGGTGGCCTCCTTGTGGGTCGTCCGGTATGACCAGAGTATCCCGGGAGCTCTTCCGGCCAGCTTCCTTCGGCGTCCTTCACTTTCTTTTGGAGGGGCTCTATGATACATTTGTTGGCTGCTTCCGCCATTCCGTTGGTCTGGGGATGCGCTACAGAGGCAAAGAGAAGCTTGATTCCCCATTCCGCGCAAAAGTCTTTGAACCCCGCAGAGTCGAACTGTTTCCTGTTGTCTGTGACGATGGACCGGGGCACTCCGAATCTGGAGATGATGGAAGTCCACACGAAGCTTTTCGCTTTCTTCCACGTGATGGTGGCCAACGGTTCCGCCTCGATCCATTTGGTAAAGTAGTCCACAGCCACAATCAGATACTTCCGCTGCCCTCGGTCCGGCTTAAACGGCCCGAGGATGTCGAGCCCCCATTTCGCAAATGGGATGGGGCTCACGATAGGGATCAGCTCCGAGGGGGGAGTTGAGGTGTGGTGGGCATACCTCTGACATTCCTGAAACTTTTGGACGTAGTTTGTCACGTCTTGCACCAGGGTCAGCCAGTAGTATCCCTGCCTCAAGATTTTCTGTGCAACCATCTTGCCCCTGTGGTGATTTCCGCAGATCCCTTCGTGAACCTCTCATAGGACTTAGTCGGCTTCCTGCGGTCCGATGCATTTCAGGTATGGGAGGACATCAGCCTTCGTCCAGCGCCTCCGGTAGAGCGTCCCCTCATGGATCACGTATCGGAGCGCCTTCCTCTCCAGGGTCCGACGCTCGTCCCAATCCGTCGGCACCTCCCCATGAGTGAGGTACCGCATGATCGGATCCATCCAGGTGGGATTTTGGTCGATCGCCATCACCTCCCGCTCTTCCGTGCTGGGGGACTGTAGGTTCTCCACGTAGATGGTGCGGCCCAGCTCCTTAGGCGAGGACAAGGCTAGCTTCGACAACGCGTCCGCCCGTGCGTTCTTCGACCGCGGGAGATGCAAGACTTCCGCGTTTTTGAACCTGGAGAACGCCGCTTTGGCGACGGCGTGATACCTCTGCATCGTCTCCTCCCGCGCCTCGTAACTTCCCAGAAGTTGGTTGACAATGAGCTTCGAGTCACTGAGGAGGCGCACAGATTTGGCCCCGAGCTCCCGGGCCAGCCTCAGGCCGTTGATCACCGCTTCGTATTCTGCCACGTTGTTGGTGGCCGGGAACTCGAATCGCAACGCGTACTCCACGACGTTCCCTTCCGGAGATCGGATCGTGATCCCAGCCCCGCCTCCTGATTGTGTGGCCGATCCGTTCACATGGACTATCCACGCTCCTGGGACTCCTGACTGGAGGTGGTCAGCCGAAAGAAAAGACAAGGGTTGGGCAATTACCGTTACTGGGCCTTCTTCCTCTGGGGGATGTTCTCCTTCCGTCGTGCATTCAGCGATGAAGTCCGCCAAGGCCTGCCCTTTGATGGCCGTGCGCGGTTTGAATCGGAGGTCGAACTCGCTCAATTCCACCCCCCAGTTCATCATCCTTCCCATTCGGTCGAATCTCTTGAGATTCTGCTCCAGTTGTGAGTCGGTCAAGATCAGTATGGTGTGGGCCTGGAAATAGGGCCTGAGCCTTCGTGCTAAGAGGACGAGGGCGTACGCCAGTTTCTCCATGGGCGAGTACCGCACCTCCGCCCCCTTCAAGATCCGACTCGTGTAGTACACCGGCCATTGCACCCCACCGTCCTCCCGGATCAGCACCGAGCTCACTGCTTCCTCCACGCACGCCAGGTAAAGCCTTAGCGACTCCCCTTCCCGTGGCTTGGACAGGAGAGGCGGGCTGCGGAGATATTCCTTGAGATCCACGAACGCCCTGGAGCAGTCTTCGTCCCATAGTATCGTCTTCCTATTGTCCGATGGTTCCGCGATCGCTTTCCTCAGAACTTTGAAGACGGGGAGCGATCTCTCCGCCGATTTGGAAAGGAATCGCCCCAAGGCTGTGATGCGCCCATTCAGCCTCTGCAGCTCTTTGATCGTCGTCGGCTCACGCATGTTGATCAGTGCCTCGATCTTGTCAGGATTGGCTTCAATGCCACGGTTAGTTATCATAAATCCCAAGAATTTACCAGATCTTACCCCGAACGTGCACTTCGTGGGGTTGAGTCGAATGTTGTGTCGCCGCAACCGCTCGAAGGTTTCACGAAGGTCGGCGATGTGGTCCTCCGGCTTTTTCGACTTGACAAGCATGTCGTCGACGTAGACCTCCAGGTTCCTCCCGATCTGGGAGTAAAAAACCTTGTTGACCATTCTCTGGTAGGTGGCCCCTGCGTTCTTCAAGCCAAAGGGCATCTTCTTGTAGCAGTATGTTCCCCGGTCCGTCGTGAAGGCTGTCATCTCTTCGTCCCGGGGATCCATCTGGACTTGATTGTACCCTGAGTAGGCGTCCATGAAGCTAAGCATCTCGTACCCCGAGGCGTTGTCTACCAGGTGGTCAATGCGCGACAGGGGGTAGCTGTCCTTGGGACAGGCTTTATTGAGGTCACTGAAGTCCACGCACATTCGCCACTTCCCGTTGGGATTCCTGACCATCACCACGTTCGATAGCCACTCCAGGTACCAGACCTCTCGTATAAAGCCAGCGTCGAGGAGACGTTCCACTTCCTCAGAGGCCGCCTTCATCTTCTCGCCGCCCAAGTTCCGCTTCTTCTGCCTGACCGGCCTGAAGTTGTGGTCGGCGTTGATCTGGTGGACGATCACCTGGGGATCTACGCCGGGCATGTCCTCTGGTGACCAAGCAAAGACGTCTAGGTTCGCCTCCAGGCACTCGACCAGTTGGCTCCTCAGGTCGTGGCTTAGCCCTCTCCCGATTGAGACGAACCGGCCCTCGACGTCTGTGACCGGGATCTGCTCTTGCTCCTCCGCAGGGGTGGGCCTCGGCCCGCCCCTTAAGTCGAGCGCAGCCATCCGGTCGGCTAGACGATCTTCGGGACCTTCCTCCGCCAGTTGATAGCAGGTATTCGGTCTCCCCGTGTCGCCTTCGACTTGCCCTATCCCCCCGGGCGTTCGGAACTTGATAGTCCGATGGAGGGTTGAGACCACCGCGCCGATGGCGTTGAGAAGGGGTCGGCCGATGATCCCATTGTATTCCGACCCGATCCCCAATACGATGAATTCTACCGCCAGGGTCACCGAGTCTGGTGGGCCTCCGAGTGTTACCGGGAGATGGATCGTGCCGATGATGGGGGTGGAATGACCCGTGAATCCCACCACGGGACCCGAGCGAGGTCGCAAGTCTTCCTTCCGCCGCCCCATCTTTTCCAGGGTTGACATGAAGAGGACGTCGCAGGAGCTGCCGGTGTCGACGAGCAGTCGCCGTACCATGGTTGTGTCTATGATCACTGACACCACCAAAGCTACGTCCGAGCTGCGCGCCGTTACAGACGTGCTCGGTCTCCCAACCGGTAGGGACGGTGAGGGTCTCCTGGCCCTCTCCTCACGATCCTCCTCGCGCTGGGCCCGGGCCCACTCTTGCCAACGATGGCGGGCCATGTCGCTTCGCGTCAGAGCCTTGCTCTCCTTTCGTCGAGACGGGTGAAGACGTGTCATTGCAGGTGTGGTTTGTTTCTTCGTGGGACAGTTCGTTCCCACAGACGGCGCCAGATGTTTCAGAGTGTTTTCTCACTACAAAAGCGTTGACCGTGGACAACCCGGTCAACGTGGTCAAGGGGCCCGCTTGGGTCCCTCGGGTGTGTCGAGTCGGTACGGATGAAGTGCGAGTCGGAGTTGCGGACGACGTGGTGCGCGTCGGCTGGGCCGAATCGGGATCCTCGGTGGCAAGGGGGGCGAGGGGAAGCCTCGACCCGGGTTGAGACGCTCGGCCTCGGACGGACGTGCTCGGCCTCGGCGGTCGGACGACGAGGGGTAGCCTCGATCGTCCTGCTGGTTACGTGGCCGGTCGCGGGGCGGAGGGGAAGCCTTAGACCGTGGATCTGATGTCCTCCTGCGCAGATGAGAACGCTCGTCAGGGGGGCCGGACCTTGGTTCCGGCCAAATCCCCTCCGATGCCTAAGTCAGACAGTGATCTGATAGAGGAGGCCCGGCGGAGACGGTTCGACTCGAGAGGAGATCGGAACGGCGTCTACCGGTGCGAGCGGGGGAGGAAGGAATTTGGAATGGGGGAACTAGGTCGTTGATGGAGTACCTTAGGTTTTAGTTACCTGAGATGCGGTCCCCTGTTCTGTCGTCTTTCCAGCCCTTTTATAGTCCTCCTGCCGTGATTGCCCCCGGCCCACGTCGCTCGTCCGCCCTCGATTTTGCCCCCTCAATCCGCCCCCCCCGTCACCGCTCCCTGCGCCATGCCAGCACCTCCCCATCACGGCCATTAAGTGGTAGCGGGATCAGGGGAACGGTTATCGCTGGAGTGGGTGGGTGACTCGTGCGTTATCGGGGCCGGGTCGGGTTGATATTTGGGGGCCCTCTATAGGGCCTTGTCGGGCGGGCCAGATCGCGCAGATGGGCTTCTGATCGGTAGTCGGGTTTCTAGGCTCGTGTCTTTCGGGCTTCGGCCAAATAGGCGTAACACATACCATGGTTGCCAATACATATAACTAAGCACATACTTATCCGTGCGTGGGCACACCAACACACTCTAATATAAATTCATATATACCACTATACACTCAGCACATATACACACTTAGTTTTAGCTAGCACATATATATTCGCACAACCAAGTCCTTAGTAAATAACTATACCACAAAACCAACACCTATAACTATATACCGGTACAGCAATCCACAATCATGTGCGTAACTAACCAGGTGTAAACAATCTTATCACTATACATACATCACCCATCGCTATATTCACGGTATTACACGCAACCACAGATATACGTAATAATATACTCAGAGTATACCCACTCAAGCTTGAGTGGAACTCAAAATCCATATCAGGATACTCTATAAACGTAACATGGTCTATATACTTATACCAACACCACTCCAATACATACACATCTACCAACATAACCATCTGTATATCATAATGTCAAACACCCTTATTATTTAATCAGGTAATGCCACATAGTTCACTCACCTTACACCATAATAATATCGCAGATATCAGCACACGTATAATTACATTACCCTCCCTAATAAATGCATTTATCTATAGTCACACCCATGTAACATATATATATATATATTCACACCATATCCTTCCATCTATAATTAGTACATCAACACGTGTACTTCTTACATAGCTAAGATATGCAATAGTCGGTATACCTCATGGTATACACGCATACAACATCTCATAAAAAAAGTAATACCAATCAAAATTATAATTCTAGTATCATATGTATATCACATTTATTCTCCTGTAGTTAATACATAACTACCTACACACGGTTATAAATACCAACACACATACTACTTCATATACACCATGTAATTAAATACACTACGACGATATAACAACTTATACTAATGGGCCCACCAAACTATATTACGGTTGACACAGGCAACGACAAGCTCTAATGGCTAGACAAAAGGAAAGAACCGAAACCAAAAGCGTAACGAATAGAAATGTCGAAAAGCATGAGTTCAGCTAGGACGAAGATAAGGAGCCAGTTTGGTTAGGTAAACCAGAGATAAAATTGTGAATGTTTTAGGTGGAAAAAAAAATGTAATGATACCTTTAAAGAATATATAAGGAATATAGTGCAAATAACATAAGCTAAAATACGTGAAGTTTGAAAACTGTTGTACTCCAAAGTTGGAGTCCTCGTCTGTATAAAAATATTTGGAGGTCGATAAAACAAGTTTGAGTCGAATATACCTAATGAGAGAAAATGGTTTATTGGCTTATATAAAATTATCAGGAGGAGGGTAAATCATTTACACGAACACTAAGGACATAGGTTAGAAAATGCCACGCGACAGCAATTTAATAAATTTGGAAAAAGTTTCGAGATTCAAGGAATGAAATCAAATCAGATATAGTGTGGAGAATTTAAGCCCATGCTAAAAGTTTTCCAAGTCTTAAAACTGAAGATAAATTGCAAATAAACCATATCGAAAATACTTTTTAGAGAAATCCGGATTCGCCAACAGAAACTGATTTATACAAGGATCTTAACGTACAAGCACAACGAACCTGGTACCAATACAAAAGTAAGTGAAGTTATATTTTAGAAATCATTTTAAAAGTGTGTTGGTGAATGGAAAGATGATAATAACTTAGTAGTAGAGTTATCAAAATTGGTAAATAAGCTTTAAAACCGAATTATGAAGGGTCTAGATCAGGAAATGGTTACGAAAAGTAATTTTACAAAAATCTGAAATAGGGAGAACGTTGAGCATAAAATCGATTTGCTAAAAGCCGAAGTCCCACGTGACTTGAAAAGTACGTTAAAAGTAGGCACGAGGTGTTATCGAATAAGTTTTAATGGCATAAGTAAAAGAAAATTATAAATCGGGTTAGGAAAACAGAGGTACGGTTCAGAATAAAATTGGTATATGCAAAGGGACAAGATATTTATATCGGTACGAAAAGCATATGCTGGAAAATATTATAAACTAGTAATCTAAAATCTCGACAAAAGTTTCGAAATTTCAAGAATGAAATTAGATTAACTGGAGTGTAGGGAATTTAAGCTCACGTTAAATACTTTCAAAGTCTCTAGACTGGAAAGAAGTTTAGAATAATTAATTTTGAAAGTACTTTTAGAGTAATAAGGATTTGCCAAAAGAAACTGGTTTGCATAAAGACTTTTGAAGTACGAATACGACAAACCTATAATTAGTATATAGTCATAAAATAATTGGGGTTCTATTTATCTTGGAAGAAGTATTTTAAAGTATGTATGGTAAATAGCTAAAATGAATTTCGTAATTTAGAAAAGGTGGTATATCGAATTACCAAAATAGTAATAAGGTTTTAAAATCAAATGCGGAAGATATATGTTAGGAAAATTAGTTACAAGATTGTAATTTAAAATTACGACCAAATAGTCTTCAAAATCTAAGAATGACCTTTAGCTCAATCGGAAGTAAAGGAAATATATTAAAGGGGGTTTTTAAAAAAACAAAATTTAAATTGAGTGAAAACTTTAATTAAGGAAAGAATTCGAAAATGACTTTGGGAAAAATCAAGTTTGCCACAGAAAAGATTTGAAAGATCAACGATAAAAGTAATGAGGTGGTCGTGTGAATCGAAAGCAAGGGATGTGGTTGTGTGATGAATGCACCTAAATTACGATTCAAGAAAACTACGATGAAAATCTACAGCCAGTAATACCGAAGTGCAGTGGTTAAGAAAAGATTTAATCAGGGGTTCTAATTATTGGGTTGACTAAAGGCCAAGGGAAACCTAACACTAAGGCTTCCTAATGGCTAGAATATATTAGAGACCTCAGGGAAGGTTCTAAGAGAATCCAGATCATGTTCTGTTGGGCCCGAAATCGATGAACCCAAGCGAATGGCTAAAGAAATCCTAGGAGTCTATCATGGTCAGAGCTGGACAGGGACCTCTAAGGTGACTCTTAAGACGATCATATCAATCACTAGCATGGAGTCTAGCTAATAATCAGGGACCCCTAACTAGTCAGCACAAATGTCTAACTAAGTCTTACTATAGTCCTGATCTAATGGATTTCCTACTAAGCTGAGGCAGATGCTCTAACACGTCTACCAGCCACCTAAGACATAGGAACGCTAAAAATCTAGACTCCGGGCTTACGATTGGATGTTTTAATTTATTTAATGGACATTCTATCCTTATTATCGTTGTTCCGATAGTTTGCATTTGCAAATGAACCTGCATGGGCCACCAACAAAACCTGTCACGCCCCGCTTCCCAAAAATATGGAGGCGAGGCGTGAAAAGGTCCGCTCAGACTTGAAGCTGTGAAGCTTCGGGTCTGATAAGCGTCAAAAAGAACTTCAAATGGCAGGTACTTGCAATGCAATATGAAACAACGATGATAATAAGGAAATGAGACAAAAGCAATTTATTCAATCTCAGAATGTCCATAACAAACTCCAACATCACAGGAAAGCCACCAGGCTGAAAAGAAAAGAGTCAAAAGGCCTAGCCAGGCCAACAAAAGTACAACGTACAAACAAGGGTACAACGAACAAAACCAAGGTGCCACGCACCGACAACTAACAACAACCTAAAGCAGAAAAGAGCCCAAACGGTCACTAAGACCTATCTCTGGTGACCACAAACTCCTCCTCGGCAAACGTGGGCTCGGGCTCAGCGTCAGCAACCACTATGTTCTCTGCAATGATCTCTAGCTCGGAATCTAACATGTGACACCCAAAAGAGCAAGGGGCACATGTCAGCAAGTCTACAAGAGACTTGTGCAAGGAAACTAAAGTAAAGTAAGGCAACCTAGCAGTTCGAGCATGATGTAATGACATGGCAGTTATAGCATGAGTGCAACAGGTAAGTAAACAATAAGTGCAACGAGTAAACTAGCATGGCATGTCAAGAGTGGCAAGCTACTAATATTTTCACGAGTATACAAGTCGCGTTTTCATGTCACTTTTCACTGGTTAGCACTTGTGCTCAGAGTTTTCGTCTTTTGGCTAGAGTGGCTGATCGGACCAACTCTTACGCTCAAGCGACCGTTTAACCCTACCCCTCCACGTGTATCGAGCGTTGGTATCACCAACACACTAGCTCGCTTCTGGATCACGAGCCAGGAAGTGTTTTTGGCATAGGGGTGCACCTAGCCTTGATCACTATGTAGGAGTCAAAATCCTACTAGCCGCAGCTTACATTTTAAAGTAGCGTGTGCTACGCAATCACAATAACATTTAATGTATGCAATGACATGAACAGATAATTCGCGTACCGTTAAATGAATTTAAACATGACATGGTGGTATGAATGCAAGCATGATAAAGATGTCGGATCTAGCTTCGTTGTCAAGCTAGATCAAGTGGGCGTCTAGGCAGCTATCATTTCACTGCCTAGTCTCTTTTACGCTACGATACAAAAAGCAGCCTAGGACATGGCCTAAACAAAAGATGGCAAGTTTCACTTTCCTAGCACCGACGAGGACGATCGATGAGAGCACGTCACAAAATTGTTATTCTACGGAGATAGGATCACGTATGTAGCGGAAGAACGACGCTGAGCAAGCACGGCAATGGGAGGAGCGATCCCGGAAGAATGACGTGCGTTTATGTTTCATATATTCACGCACATTTTCTTTTGTGTTTCTCCGTGTTTTCCGCCGTCTTTTATTTGTTTTCTCGTATTTTCTCGTTTTCTTTCACTTTTCTTTGTTTCTCCATGTTTGCAGGAGATTGGCCGCGTAGGGGACGTTTAACGACGATATCTCAAGTCCCCGGGGCAACGGGAGGAGTCACGCGTGATCCAGGGGGTCAAACGTCAAAGAATACATCTTTCAGCCCCTCACCCGGTCGGTTGGCCATCTCCAACCGATCAGGTGATGCACGTGTGCACCACCCGGTCTCAATCGGAGCCCAAGTAGAAGTCGCCCGACCGGTTCACAGGCCGGTTCAGCGGGGGCCTGTTCTCTGTCTTTTCGAGCAAAATTCAACCCGATCGGGTGACTCTCACCCGATCGGTTCATCTGTAGCTGATGCTGAGGAGCTGAAGACACGGGCACCCAACCGAACACTTCACCCGATGGCGCCAAGATCCAACCGGTCACTCCAAGAACTCACCCGACCGGTTCATATGACCGGGTGAAAGCTCGACGTTTTCTGTTCATTATCTGTAACGGATCACCCGATCGGTTGACTTGTCAACCGATCGGGTGATGCGAGAGTCTATAAATAGAACCCCTAGGGTTCCAGAAATGGGGGAGCTGCTAGTTTTTACTGTTTTCTCCTATTGTGACGGCTGTAATTTTTGTTCTTTTGTAAGTTTTCGGATCTTTCTCAAATTTTAGTATTGTCTTAATTACTCTATTACTTCCGCATTCCTATCGTCTGATTATGATTCCAACGGTTCATTTTCATTTAGATCGCTTTTTAATGAATTTTTGTGAGTAGTTCCCAAATCTGGGGTTTGGGTGGAAACCCCTTCGGGGGCTCTTCCCGATGCATCCATAGGGTTAGGAAATCGATAGGGATTAGGTTTCTAACGGTTACGCGGGGTGTTTCATTGTCATCGGCGGGAAAAAGACCGCCTTTGACCGTTGGGCCAAGGGGGAATAAACTTGGCGGTTGACTCCCTAGCCATAGCTCACGCCCTTAGCATAGACGCCGAATCCTAGCACGCGGGAGCGGCAGGATGAGACGTTGGGAGTTATCGTTGCGAGCTTAGTGCTCCCGGAATCGATCAGTGTTAATGGACACGGGAGTGCCCACTGATCGAATCCGGGAAGTCCGGTGTATCATCCTGGGTACCGACCGGAATATCGGGCCCATGGGATGCCGGTACCACTTTCGGAGGCAACGTCTCACCATTAGACCCTAATTCCGATCGTTATCCTACCCGTAGGTCGTATCGGGGAGAGTCGCTCGTTGGAGTGGAAACCAAGGTCCCGGGTTTATTTTCTTATTGTTCATACCTTGAATTCCTATATCGTCACAACCATCAACCGATTCGGGCTAGCTCGCCCACGGGATGATTTTGGTCCTC
>CM061131.1:91630530-91648526 GCA_030789695.1 Scilla litardierei | reverse complement strand
TTAGCCCGTGGCAATGAGGCCACTGCTGCTGCTGCTGGTGATACCACTTCTGCTCCTGGTGTTGGCACCACTTTCGGTGCTCCAGAGCCTTCTGTTTCAGCACTTCAGACTTCTGAGCCTGCTGCTACTCCTGCTGACGAGCCTGCTCATGTATCTCCTGCTGCTGTTGACACCACTTCTGTTGAGACCATTGCTGCTGCTTCTGTTCAGACCCCTGCTGCTGTTGAGATCCCTGTTGTTGAGCCAGTCGTTTCCACACCTGCCCCGATGATCCCGTCTGTAGACACTCCTCTCCTCCCTGCAGAGCCTGAGTCCACTCCGTCGACTGGACCCACGGACACTGCAGATCCAGCCTCTTCCTCGTGATCGTCAGTTTCGAGGACTCTCCACTACTCTTTGGATGATATTTCTTAGTGAGAGTATTTTGGGTTTGGATGGGGTTTGTGAGTTGTTTTGATGTATTTTTTTTGCGCTTTCTGGTTGTCGGTGTTGGGTATGTTGATATGATGTTGTTTTGATGTATTGTGACATACTTTGATGATGTTGATGATGTTGATGTACTTTTTGATGTTTATATAGATGATGTGTCTCGCTTCATTTGATGTACCTCTTGTATTCGATGTGATATCTTTTTGGATGTACTCATGATGTCTCTATATATATATATACATCGTCGTTCTCTTTGTTTTTAATTCGTCGTGCAAATTTACTATTCCTTCAATGCATATGAAATGTAAATTCGTCGCTCGACGCTTAAAACTTGGTTAAAATAGATTATATTTCTATAATTGTATAGAATTGTTTTCCATGCACAAATTTAACCAAGAATATTGAATATTGGAGAGTATGTTTCTTTATTCAAGAAATGAATAAACATTTGGTATTTTTGATGATTTTGTTTATCGTTCTTTTTATTGATAATGGACAATTTGGCACACCTTGTTTTGATTTCCACACTTTTCCCTTGGTGTCAATTTAGTCCATCGTCATTGTCTACGACTCCCGATGTTGGATTTTTCATTTCCTAATTGTTGTCGTTGTATGCCCCCCCCCATTTTTGGGATAATGCCAAAAGGGGAGAGAGATAATGATAATAAATAGCGCAAATGAAAATTTAACTCAATTTCCAAGAATCTAATTTGAAGTGTTAGATTCAGGGGGAGTTAAGATATATATAAGGATTTTCAAAATCCGATATTTCAAAAATCGATTCTCTTTATTTATCTTACTCGTCTGCTTGATGCAATTCATATATATTCATTTTGGAATTAACATGTCATCAATGCAGGGGGAGTAAGTATTTTACATTTGAATCATTATTTTTGATTATTATTTATGTTGGTTTGTCATCACCAAAAAGGGGGAGAATGTTGAATATTGGACTCCCCGGATTTGGTTTTGATGATGAGCAAACATAAATAATCCATGAACTAACAATTTGTGAGCGCAGTATTGGAGATCGTCGCCAATTTCACGAGAACATTCAAAGCGACATCTCAACACTTCCCAAAGCTCGTATTCATGCCTAAAGCTTCGTTGAAGCTCTTGCGCCGTTTTAGAAGTTATGAAGAATCAATCGAAGCTCTCGAAGACCGTTTATTAAGGTTTTATTTATAGTCTTTTAGATTCGATATATAGAATGTTAAGCCTTGAGTATATCTTACGTTTCTATCTTCATTACGCTCATTTCGTAGCTCTAGGATCCTTGCACAAGTTTATTCTAACTTCCTCGAAGCATCGCGCTTCGATTCGGACTTTATTGTGCATGTTAGTTGGTACAAGAACAAGTACTGACCGACTAGATGGTGATCTAGTCGGTCGGCAACTCTTCTTGGACCGACTAGTTTGATTCCTTAATTTCTTGGACTTTACTGTTTACAGTTAGTCGGTCTACGTTGACTCACCGACCGACTAGTTTGTGAACTAGTCGGTCAGTGATGCTTCTTTGACCGACTAGTTGTGACTTACTGTTCATGCTAATTTTCTCCTAAGCTACTGTTTATCGTTAGTCGGTTTAAGAACGTTTGGTGACCGACTAGTTGACAATCTAGTCGGTCAACTTTTGTTCTTGGACCGACTAAGTCAACTTGCATTCAGACTATTTCATTTTGCCTCTTAGTCGGTCTACGTTCATTGACTGACCGACTAGTTGTGAAACTAGTCGGTCAGAATGTCTTCTTGGACCGACTAGATTTCTAGGTCTGAAATTCTCTTTCTTCTCAGATCTTCACTTAGTCGGTCCATGCTGTTTGACTGACCGACTAGTTGATGAACTAGTCGGTCAGTGATTGTTCTTTGACCGACTAATTCTCCCAGATTTCTATCCGTTGGTGAATGACCTAACTTGTTTTTATGGGACCCTATAAATACGAACCTAGGTCATTTCTATCTAGGTAAGAGCTTCCATTCAGAGATTCATTGAGATCAAAAGAGATAGCCATTCTCACTCAAATCAAAAGCTCTCTTCCTCACAAGAAACCCATTCTCTCTCATTTCTAGATCTAGAATCCATCTAGAGAGAAGCTTGTTCTTGGTGAGCTCTTCAAGCTATTGCTTGATCCAAGTCTCCAAATCATTCCTAGGCACCGATTGCTGGTCATTTCCTTGGTGCTAGGTCTTGGTGACTTCATCTTCCTCAAATCCTTCATTTCACCATTTGGGTAAGAAAAACTCAAGGTATAGGATTTTGTGGTAAGATTGTTTATTTCATATTAAACTCTTTAATATTGCTTTGTGATTCTCTCGGTTGTGAGAGAAGGTTGTGATCCCGGGTTGTGGGATTCACGTTTGCTATTGCATGTATGATTTGATCTTGTGAAGGTTTTTCACAAGATATTCATAGTGGAAATCTTGAGTTAGGGTTTCTAACTCAAGTATCCGGAGGGGATCCGGGTGGTTGGGACGTAGGATCACCGGGAACAAGTCGGGGAGACTTGGGTGGATCCGAACCCATTAACATCGTTTGTTTGCATTGTTAATTTTGTGTTGTCATTCAATTTAAGCTTCCGCAAATTGATTTGGTAGTTGTTTGCAATTTAATTTGGAATTATACTCCTTATTATTTTAAAGTACTATTCACCCCCCCTCTAGTACTTGTGCAGTAGCTGTTAGGGCATTACAATATTTGCAGTACTTCTCTTCGTCTCTCCCGCCTCTCTTCATCCTCGGAGGTGGCCAGCCCATGCGCCCCTCCTTCTGGGCATGTGCGAGGACAACGTCCGGGGCAGCGTTTAGCTGGGTGTGTCGCGGTTCTTCTCTCCGCTGCTTTCCTCGGGCCTTTTTCTCCTATCGATGCTCCTCCGAGCCGCGACGCTCACTTTCATCGCGCTTGGATCCTCGCTTGGCCCTTCCCTCGTCGACGGCCAAGGCTTCTTCTGTCAGCATGAAGCGCTCGGCTCACGCCATGACCCCAGCGAGGTCCTTCGGGGGGTCATTATGCAATGATTTCTTCAAGCCCCTGTGCCGTAATCGCTTCTTCAGGGCCGTCTTCACAACCAGCTCGGGACAGCTCTCCACGTTTAGTCATTCCGTGTTGAAGCGACGCATGAAGTGCCTCAGAGATTCCTCGGGACCATGCACCACATTGAACAAGAGTTCTGAGTCCGGCTCTACCTGTCGCCCGGCCACGAACTGCCTGCAGAACAACTGGGTAAGCTCCTCGAAGCTATCGATGGAGCGATTGGGCAGGCTATGGTACCAGGTCCTTGCCGCCTTCCGGAGGGTGGAATAAAAACCCCTGCACAGCAGGGTGTCGTCCGCCCCCTGGAATGCCATGACCCCCTCATAGTCCATCACATGGTCAGCGGGATCGCCCGTGCCGTCGTACTTCTCCAGCGTCGGCACCTTGAAACTTGAGGGCACTCATGCCTCAGTTATCCTCCGGGTTAGGGGGCATCGTTCACCATTAACGCCCCCCCGGCCGTCCTCCTTTGTTTATCTCGCGCTCGTCAGGAAGCAGTGGGGTGACAGGTTCAGGCTTGGCCGTCCCTTGTGCCCCCTATAAGTCGGGGTGGGGCCCCTTCTGGGCACGTCCCCTTTCCTGCCTCAGTATTCACGCCTGTCCCCCTTCACTTGGGGGAGACTTCTGCTCCGCTGGGACCGATCTTCGAAGTCTCGGAGATCGTCCCGTCGGTGCCTGGATGAATATGATCGTCTAGTCGAGGCGGTCACCGACCTCCCCTCAGATTGCTCGAAGCCCCTCTTGCTTCTCTCGCGAAACGAGGTGGGGGTGGGAGACCGTGCTGGGTCGAAGCCTGGCGTAGTGAATCGCCGCTCTAAGTTGGACCCTCCGTTCCCGTGGTCGATGAACACGACGGACCGCATGGGTTGGTGGCCCCCTCTCCATCGGTGGGCCTCGCTCAGCTCATCTCCCTGGATGGGCGCATCGCCGACGAGTTGTTGAATCGTTATGGCCAACGTCCGGATGTTGGCGTTGGTCTCCTGGGCGAAGGTGTGGAGCTGCTCTTAGGTGACCGATCGGGACTCACCTGTCCCCTCGGTGGTGTGGCTGAGCTGATTTTCGGGGGTAATGTAATCTCCCTCCTCCTGGATGGGGGGCATGCGCCCCGCTCCATTGCAAATGGTTTCCATTCCGGTGGTTCGATGTGGGCTTGCTTCGGTTCCCCCAGACGACGCCAGATGTTTACGGGTGTTTTCTCACCACAGGATTGTTGACCAGGGATTAAGCGGTCAACGTGGTCAAGGGATCGGTTGAGATCCCTTGGGTATGCCAAGCACACGTGCGCTCAGCACGGGCTGGAGATGGAGTCGAGGTCGAGCGCTGGATCCGAGCGGAGCGTCGGTTCTCGGTTGAAGCAGAGCGGAGAGGAAGCCTCGGCTCTGTCTTGATGGGCTTGGCCTCGGTCGGACGAGTATCGATGGTTAGCCTCGGTGCCTCGGTCAGCTTCTTCCTGAATAGACGAGAAACTCATCAGGGGGGCCGGACCTTGGTTCCGGCCGTATCCCCTCCGATGCCTAAGTTAGATCAGGGTCTGAAGGGTACTTGGCGGGGTAGGTTCGACTCGAGAGGAGATCGATACGTTGACCCACGGCACGAGCAAGGGGAGGGAAAGGGAATGGCAGAGGATCAAGGTCGTTGATGGTATACCTTAGATTAGAATACATGGGGTTCGATCCCTTGCTCCGTTGTCCCTCCGGTCCTTTTATAGGGTCCTCGCCGCGATTGCCCCCCCATCCACGCCGTCACGCTGTCCCCCCCACTCACGACCTCGAGATCTGTCCCCACGATGTTGCCTGTCAGCGTCATGGGGGAGCCGATCACGGGTCATGGGAATTTAGGCCTTACACCCCGGGGGAGTGGTTTCTTCCGGGGATCGTGGGCTGGCTACGAGCGTGTCGAACCGTGGACAGTTCGAGTTCTCGGGGGTCTCATTGAGCGGGCCGCGTTTTCTTCTTGGGCCTCGTCCGACGGGGCCCAAGCAGGCTTCTTGTCCACCGCTGGATCTTGGGCTCCCATCCTTTGGGCTTCTCCAAAATAGTCATATCAGTATTAGAGACCAATTAAGCACCATATACATAAGAAATAATTCTAGATAAGTTGTTAATTATGCAATATTCACCCCGAATCAACGGCCGACAAAGGAGTGGGTCGGCCAGCCAGGGGAGTTGCCCCCAACCTTACGACCGATCTTGTTTGTTCGATGGCGAGGGGAGTTTCCACTCGACTTACAACCGACGAAGGAGTTGGTCGGCCAGCTGGGGGAGTTGCTCCCAGCCTTACGACCAATCTTGTTCGTTCGGTGGCAAGGGGAGTTGTCCCTCGACTTACGACCGACGAATGAGTGGGTCGGCCAGCTGGGGGAGTTGCTCCCAGCCATACGATCGATCTTGTTTGTTCGGTGGCAAGGAGAGTTGCCCCTCGACTTGCGGCCGATGAAGGAGTGATCGGCCTGCTGGGGGAGTTGCCCTCAGCTTTACAGTCGATCTGTTTGTTCGATGGCGAGGGGAGTGGCCCCTTGACTTACGACCGACGAAGGAGTGATCGGCCTACTGGGGGAGTTGCCCTCAGCCTTATGGTCGATCTGTTCATTTGGTGGCGATGGGAGTGGCCCCTCGACTTATGGCCGACGAAGGGGTGATCGGCATGCTGGGGGAGTTGCCCCTGGACTTAAGGTCGATTTGTTCGTTCTGTGGCGAGGGGAGTGGCCCCTCGACTTACAGTCGACGAAGTGGTGATCAGCCTGCTGGGGGACTTGCCCCAGCCTTATGATCGATCTATTCATTCGGCGGCAAGGGGGTGGCCCCTCGACTTACGATCGATGAAGGGGTGATCGGCCTGTTGGGGGACTTACCCCCAGCCTTACGATCGATCTGTTTGTTCGGTGGCGAGGGGGATGGCCCTCGACTTATGGCCGACGAAGGGGTGATCATCATGCTAGGGGACTTGCCCCAGCCTTATGGTTGATCTGTTCGTTTGGTGGTAAGGGGAGTTGCCCCTTGACTTACGGCCGACGAAGGGATGATCGGCCTACTGGGGGAGTGCCTCCCAGCCTTACGACCGACCCCAGCTCTTGTCTGAATCCTAGTTTTAGCTCGAGCTCCAGTCTGGTCAGTGAAGGTTCTGCGTCACCGCCTGAGTTTCTGCACCGTCAGGAGAGCTTGGACATCAAAGGTAGTACTGGTCCTCACATGTACGTTATCCTTGCCCCCTCTATGGCTCGGTTTTGCCCTTAAAGGTGGGAAACTCGAGTTGTTGGAAATTTCATCGTGTTGGCACAAGTCGACAGGCTCAGACTGAGGTTGGTCTGCAAGCTGCTGGTCGAACAGGGGCGAGAAATGCCATCGGCAGCTCATCATGGTTGGCCTCCTCCTGGATGAGGAAAGTGGAAAGGCACCAGATTAAATGATCTTTCGCCGCTACAAGCAGAATTTGAGGAGACTCCATGTGGGAAGATCGGTAGGTTCGAATAGATGAGAGGTAGTATGGCTGGCCCTGAGTGGAGACAGAGCCCATCGGCCCCATTAGTGTTGTAGCTGGCCCGAGTCGTGGGATTCGTCGGGGTCTTATGTGTATCCTGGGCATGAGCAAATGCTAAAACGACATCAATGGGTATGGCTTTAGTGGGTAGAGGTAGGCCAAGCTCTGCGGCTCTACTCGACAGAGGTGGGTCAAGCTACCAGAGTCTGCTCAGGGGTGGAAGCTCCATTGTGGGGAACCCAGCAGTCAACTGAAAGTAGAGAGCTCGGTAGAGGCAAGGGGGTGGCCCCTCGACTTACGGCCGATGAAGGGGTGATTGGCCTGCGGGAGGAGTTGCCCCCAGCCTTACGGTCGATATGTTCATTCGGTCGCGAGGGAGTGTCCCCTGACTTACGATCGATGAAGGAGTGGGTCGGCCAGCTGGGGGAGTTGCCCCCAGCCCTACGACCTCCAGCTCCTACCTGGGTTGGCCTCGGCCTGGACTGGTCAGCATCCTCCCGGGTCGGCCTCGACCTCCTCCCGGGTCGGCCTGGACTGGTCGGCCTCCTTCAGGGTCGGCCTCAGCCTGGACTGGTTGGCTCCTCTGGGCCGGCCTCGGCCTGGACTGGTCGGCCTCCTCCGGGGTCGACCTCGTCTGGTCGGCCTCCTCTGGGATGGGTCGACCTCGTCTGGTCGGCCTCCTCTGGGTGGGTTGACCTCGAGG
The DNA here is from genome assembly GCA_030789695.1 of Scilla litardierei. Classification (NCBI taxonomy): domain Eukaryota; kingdom Viridiplantae; phylum Streptophyta; class Magnoliopsida; order Asparagales; family Asparagaceae; genus Scilla; species Scilla litardierei. The sequence continues at coordinate 91,640,886 of CM061131.1, read as the reverse complement.
TTCGAATGCTTGGCTTGGAGGCTCGACATGGATGCTCGGAGGCTCCGCACTGATGCTTGGATGCTCGACGAGGAGGCCCGAATGCTCGGCAAGGATATTCGGATGCTTGGCATGGGGTCTCGGGTGCTCGGCATGGAGCCTCGAGTTGTTTGGGCAGGGTCATGGAGAGCGTCGAGCAAATGGCGCCTGCCCAAACAGACAGCTCTTGGCAATTCCCAAGCTCTGAAGGTATATTTCCACTCAAGCTGTTTTTGGAAACATCCAAGGCTCGAAGCTTCGTTATCTTACCAAGCTCAGATGGGATCATATTATCCAACATATTTGAAAATAGCAGTAAAGTTTGAATCTTGCTAAAGTTTTGAGAAAGACCAAGGTGCTCCAAGCTTTCTCACCCAGCTCCAATTCCATTCGGGATTGACCTAGTAAATTGATTAAAAGAGAGGCATAGGGTTTCAAATGACCTTATGCATTGGTGGTGAAGGGCCTGAGACCCCACAGCAGAGCCATTAGATAGAGGGGAGAGCCTCAAGTTTGAGAGACGAGGCGATGACCTCTTTGGTTGACAATATTTTTGAGTCCGGAGGTACTCGACATCGAGGAGAACAACGATGCGAACAAGCGATGGATCATAGATGGTGGAGTTGGGCTGCAATTTGCAGTCAATCCGGTCGCCTCTGCCACCAGGAACGACAGCAACCCCTACCCCTTCGACGGCGTTTCCGGTTCTTGAAGTCAAAGAGATCGATAGGTTGAGCAAAGGCATAGAGGTACAAGGAGGCTATGGTTCCCTCGATCCCCATTAGATTGAAGGGCAGCAAGAAGGGTGCAGACTATCAATCAATGTCATTTGTATCCCAATCGCCTATAGGGGAAAAGCCTTCGATCTGCCCAAAGAGAATAGGATCGGCGGCATCGGCTGTCATCCCTGCGGGGGTCCTTTGCTTTACCCAATGAGCGATATGGCAAAGCCATAGGCCGAGCAGGGATCCTTCTGATCTGTGAATCAGACTGGACCTTGAGGTGATGAAGATGAAGCAGAGCTCCAATAACAATGATCCAATCTGATCTGTGATCGCTTCAGAGAGTGATGCCCTTAGGGCCGATCGGCTCGTTTTCGAACCTGCTGGCCGCCAAGCTCGGATCATCTTGTTGATGGCATCGGAGAAAATGACAGATGCCAAGAAGAGATTTATTGACCGTTGGCTTGAGGTGGAGAACAGAGGGTTGAAGGATCGAGGTGATCGACGTTCCTCTCGTCAAAGATGAGTGCATAGCTTGGTGGATTGCACCTGAGGTCGACAGATTGTCCCCTTTGGTGGCGGCATCCGCCCATTCCTAAGATCAGCAACCGACACTCCTCGATTTCTGGGAGCTCATGAGCCTTTGATCAGATCCAAGTCGACGAGGATCAGATCGGAGAGGGGGGTTCACCCCCGAAGGTGGACGAGCGGAAGCGGCCACATCATGGCTTCCATTGTCGCTCCCAGGGGTAAAACCTATATCGCGCCTGCAAAGGCGCCCATCATCAAAGGAGAGGCAGACGCCAAGGACGGGGAGCCAGTCGTTGACACCACCGGGGTGGAACATATTGCTGCACTGGGGGAGGAGCCCTGATGTCTTGTCGTCCTCGAGCTCAGAAAGATCAGACGGCGCACTCGAGGGGCCCCGAACCAATCTGGGGAGATTCTTGTAGAATCACTCTGCGGAGCTTGGAGTCCACCGCCCCGTGGCCTTTTAAGCCTTTGATTAGATTAATGAAATGAATCATTGTCGATGTGGTTGACGACATGGGTGTTGACTCATTCACATAGACGGTGCCAGATGTTTCGGGGTGTTTTCTCACCACGGATTGATAGTCTGGAGGTCAAGATGGCGTCGCTGTCACGTGGGACAGAGATGACCTTTGGGGTCGATCGGCAGCGCATTTCTGAGGGGAAGCCTCGGTGGGACGATGACCTCCGGGATCGGTCGAACGAATAGGCTTTGGCACGAGGGTGTTTGGATCCGAGCGATGGGTCGCCGAAGGGAAGCTTCGGCGGTGGTGACGTCTCCTTCGATCTGCAAGATGAAGAACTCGTCAGGGGGTCGGACCTTGGTTCCGACCAATTCCCCTCTGATGCCAAAGTCAGATCTATTCTGGAGGATGCTAGGCGGGATCGAGCTTGACTCACGGAGAGACCAAGCACTGATCCTTAGCCAAGCTATAGAGGAGAAATATGTAAGGTGGAAGAAGGTGTGGAGAAGTTGTATTGTCATACCTCCGTTGTGGATCTTGGAGATCCGCTCCCTTGGAGATGATGCCTCTCTTCCCTACATATAGGCGAGTCCTTTCTCTGTTGTAATGGACCACGATGAGACCTTATGGCCGTCATTCATGGGGACGTGCAAATGGAGAAATGTTTGACCCACGCTAATTGCGCCCGTTTGATGAGGGGATGAATGTCATCAAGGTGGGCTATGATTGGCGAGTGATGGCCATGAAGGTGGATGCCATAATTGGCGAGTGATGGCCATAAAGGTGGATGCCATAATTGGCGAGTGCTCCCTCGATTTAGAAGCGATTTCCTCCATTACGGAAAGTGGGCAGTCTTTTGAGCCTTCGTCTTGGGTGGAGAAACGTGGCCCGTCCGTGGGACAAAGCCCAAGGCCGTAGCAGGTTGGTTGACTAGTCGTGGTTCACTAGGCTCCTCTAGGCCATGTCAAAATGGTTGTAACAGATTCATATCTTCAATAAAATATAGAAAATAGGGTTGAGAAAAGAAAAATCCCGAAAAATATCCGTTGGAACAGTGAGATCGCCATCTCCAACTAAAAATATGGGAAGATAAAATTAGGCCAAAAATTATATCATTTAATATAATGATCCATATCTTTCAGAAAATGCAGAAAATTGCCACGAGCTCAGAAAAATCCGCGAAAAAGTCCATTGGAACAGAGAGATCGCTATCTTCAATTAAAAAATAAGAGAAGACAAAATTTGGCAAAAAATCTTATCATTTAACTAAAAGATGCATGTCTTTTAGAAAATACAGAAAATAGCTCCGAGCTAAGTAAAATCCGTAAAAATATCTGTTTTGACCAGGAGATCCCCATATTCAACTAAAAAAATAAGAGAAGACAAAATTATATTATTAAAATCATATCTTTAATTTAAAGAGACATTTCTTGCAGAAAATGTAAAAAATAGCCAGTAGCTCAGAAAAAACTGCAAAAATGTCAGTTGGAACCGGGAGATCGCCATCTTATTCTGAAAAATAAGAAAAGACAAAATTAGGCTTAAAATAAAATTGTATAATAAAAAGATACATATCTTCCAGAAAACGTATAAAATAGCCAATAGGTCAAAAAATCCACAAAAATATCTGTTGGAACCAAGAGAACGCCATCTTCAACTTAAAAATAAGAGAAGACAAAATTGGGCCAAAAAATCATATCATTTAATAAAATGATCCATATCTTCCATAAACAGCAGAAAATTGCCCCGAACTTAGAAAATCTGCAAAAATGTCAGTTGGAACCCGGAGATCGCCATCTTCATCTGAAAAATATAAGAAGACAAAATTAGGCCAAAAAATCATAATTTTTTATTTAAAATATCTATAACTTCCAACAAATATAGAAAATAGCATCTAGTTCAAAAGATCTGCAAAAATGGCTGTTGGACCCGGTAGAATGCCATCTTAAACTGAAAAATAAGAGAAGGCAAAATTAGGCAAAAACATATCATTTAATAAAATGATCCATATCTTTCATAAAATGTAGAAAAATAGCCCCAGGGTAGGAAAAATAAGTAAAAATGTCCGTTAGAATTGGTAGATCGACATATTCAACTAAAAAATAAGAGAAGACAAACAAAGGATATAAAAATTATACCATTTAATAAAAAGATGCATATCTTACATAAAATGTAGAAAATAGCACCGAGCTGCAAAAAATCCGCAAAAATGTCCGTTGGAACCGAAAGATCGCCATCTTCAACTGAAAAATAAGAGAAGACAAAATTAGGCCAAAAATCATATCATTTAATAAAAAGATGAATATCTTCCAGAAAATTTAGAAAATAGTCTCGAGTTCAGAATTATCTGCAAAAATGTCTGTTGGAACCGGGAGATCGCCACCTTCAACTGAAAAAAGAGAAGACAATAAGACAAAAAAATCATATCGTATCATAAGAATACATATCTTACAGAAAATATAGAAAAATAGTCCCAAGCTAAGATAAGTCTACAGAAATGTCCGTTGGAATCGGTAGATCGTATCCTTAACTTGAAAAAATAAGAGAAGAAAAATGTAGGCTATAAAAATCATCTCATTTAATAAAAGATACATATATTCCATAAAATGTAGAAAATTGCATCGAGCTCAGAAAAATCCGCAAAATATCAGTTGGAACTAGGAGATGCCATATTCAACTGAAGGCAAAAGTAGGCAAAATAAAAGAAGGCAAAATCAGGCCAAAAATCAAATAATTTGATTAAAAGATCCATACCTTCCAGAAAATTTAGAAAATAGCACTGAGGTCAGAATAATCATCAAAAAATATCTGTGGAACCAGTAGATCGACATATTCAACTGAAAATAAGAAAAGACACACAAAGGATATAAAAATTATATCATTTAATAAAAAGATCCATAACTTCCGGAAAAAATAGAAAAATAGAACCGAGTTAAGAAAAATCCACAAAAATGTCCGTTGAACCCAGGAGATTGCCATCTTCAACCAAAAAAATAAGAGAAGACAAAATTAGGCTATAAAATCATTTCATTGAATATAAAGATCCACATCTTATAGTAAAAGTAGCAAAATAGCATGGAGCTCAAAAAATCCGCACAAATGTAAATTTGAACCAGATGATCGCCATCTTCAATTGTAAAAATGAGAAGACAAAATTGGGCCAAAAAATCATATCTTTTAATAAAAATATGCATATCTTCCCTAAAAGGAAGAAAAATAGTCCCAAGATAAGAAAAATTCGTAAAATTTTCTGTTGAAACAGGTCGATCGCCATTTTCAACTGAAAAATAAGAGAAGCCATATGTAGGCTATAAAAATCATATCTTTTAATAAAAAGATTCTCTTCTTTAATAAAATTTAGAAATAACACCGAGCTCATAAAAATTCGCAAAAATGTCTGTTGGATCTGGGAGACCGCCATCTTCAACTGAAAAATAAGAGAAGACAAAATTAGGCCAAACATCACATCATTTAATAAAAAGGTCTATATCTTCCATAAATTGTAGAAAATAGCATTGAGCTCAAAAAAATTCGCAAAAATATTCGTTGGAGCTGGGAGATCGCCATCTTCAACTGAAAAATAAGAGAAGACAAAAATTAGGCTATAAAAATCATATCATTTAATATAAAGATTCATTTCTTACAGAAAATGTAGAAAATATCCCGAAGCTCAGAAAATCCACAAAAATGTTCGTTGGAACCGGGAGATCATCATCATCATCTAAAAAAATAGAGAAGACAAATTAGGCCAAAAATCATATCATTTCATATAAAGATACATATCTTCTAGAAAATGTATAAAAACAGCCTCAAGTTAAGAAAAATCCAAAAAATATCCATTCGAACAGGGAGATCGCCATCTTCAACTAAATATTAAGAGAAGACAAACATAGGCTTAAAAATCATATCACTTATAAAAATGTAGAAAATAGCACTACGTTAATAAAAAACTGCGAAAATGTCCGTTGGAACAGGGAGATCGCCATCTTCAACTGAAAAATAAGAGAAGACAAAATTAGGCCAAAAATCATATCATTTGATAAAAAGATCCATATCTTCCAGAAAATTTAGAAAATAGTCCTAAAGTCAGAATAATACGCAAAATGTCCATTAGAAACGAGAAATTGCTATCTTTAACTTAAAAATAAAAGAAGCCAAAATTAGGCCAAAAATCATATTATTTAATAAAAAGATCCAAACTTCTCGAAAATGTAGAAAAATAGCCCCGAGCTCAGAAAATCCACAAAAATGTCACTTGGAACCAGGAGATCATCATCTTCAACTGAAAAATAAGAGATGCCAAAATTAGGTTATAAAATCATATCATTTAATATAAAGATTCATATTATACAAAAATATAGAAAATATCCCATAGCTCAAAATAAATCTGCACAAATGTCCATTGGAATTGGGAGATCGCCATCTTCGTAGTAAATAAGAAGACGACAAAATTAGGCAAAAAAATCATATCATTTCATAAAAAGATACATATCTTCAAGAAAATGTAGAAAAATAGTCTCAAGCTAAGAAAAATCTGCAAAAATGTCTGTTGGAACCGGGAGATCGACATATTCAACTGAAAAAGTAGGAGAAGACAAATATAGGCTATAAAAATCATATTATTTAATAAAAAGTTCTATATCTTCCATAAAATATAGGAAATAGCACTGAGCTAAAAAACACAAAAATATCCATTGGAACCAGAAGATCGCCGTCTTCAACTGAAAATACGAGAAGACAAATTTAGGCTTAAAAATCATATCATTTAATATAAAGATATATAACTTTTTAAAAATGTAGAAAATAGCCCTGAGCTCAGAAAAATCAGCAAAAATGTTCGTTGGAACTGGGAGATCGCCATCTTCAACTGAAAAAAAGAGAAGAAAAATTACGTCAAAAAATCATATCATTTAATAAAATGATACATAACTTTCCGAAAATGTAGAAAAATAACCCCAAGCTTAGAAAAATCGACAAAAATGTCCTTTAGAACCGGGGGATCGCCATCTTCAACTTAATAATAAGAGAAGACAAAATTAGGAGAGTAAAATCAAATCATTTAATATAAAGATTCATATCATACAGAAAATGCAGAAAATGGCCCGGAGTTCAAAAAACCCGAAAAATGTCTGTTGGAACTGGGAGATCGCCATCATCAGTTGGAAAATAAGAGAAGACACAATTAGGCCAAAAAAAATCATATCATTTAATAAAAAATTCATGCATGCCATAAAATGTAGAAAATAGCATCGAGCTCAGAAAAATACGCATAAATGTCTGTTGGAACCGTGAGATCTCCATCTTCAACTAAAAAATATGAGAAGACAAAATTAGGCTATAAAAATCTTGCATTTAATAAAGAGATCCATATATTTTATAAAATGTAGAAAATAGTCTGGAGCCCAGAAAAATTCGCAAAAATGTACATTGGAACTGTGAGATCACCATCTTTAACAGAAAATAAGAGAAAAGAAAATAAGGCAAAAAATCATATTATTTAATAAAAATGATTCTTATCAAAAAAATCTGCTAAAAATTCTGTTGGAACTAGAAGATCGTCATCTTCAACTGAAAAAAGAGAAGACATAATTAGGCTATAAAAATTATATCATTTAATATAAAGATCCGTGTCTTATAGAAAATGTAGAAATTTGCCCAAAGCGCAGAAAAATTCGCAAAAAGGTCTGTTGGAACCAAAAGATCTCCATATTCAACGAAAAAATATAAGTAGGAACGGGGAGATCGCCATCTTCAACTGAAAAATAAAAGAAGCCAAAATTAGGCCAAAATCAAATCATTTAATATAAAGATCCATATCTTTCGAAAAACTTAGAAAATAGCCCCCAGGTCAGAATAATCGGTAAAAAATGTCCGTTGGAACCGAGAGATCGCCATCTTCAGCTGAAAAATAAGAAAATACAAAATTTGGCCAAAATCATATCATTTAATAAAAATATACATATCTTACAGAAAATGTAGAAAAATAGTCCCAAGCAAAGAAAAGTCCTCAAAAATGTCTGTTGGAACCGGTAGATCGACACCTTCACCTGAAAAAAATAAGAGAAGAAAAATGTAGGCTATACAATTCATCTCATTTAATAAAAAGATACATATACTCCTTAAAATGTAGAAAATATCACTAAACTTAAAAAATCCGCAAAAAGGTCAGTTAAAACCGGGAGATCGCCATCTTCAATTGAAAAAAGAGAGAAGGCAAAATTAGGCCAAAAATCAAATTATTTAATAATAACATCCATATCTTCCAGAAAATTTAGAAAATAGCCCCGAGGTCAGAATAATCTGCAAAAATGTCCGTTGGAACCAGAAAATCCGCAAAAATGTCCGTTGGAATCGAGGAGATCACCATGTTCAACTAAAAAAATATAAGAGAAGACATATTCATGCTATAAAAATCATATTATTTAATAAATGGATCCATATCGTTTAGTTAAAATAGAAAATAGCCCGGAGCTCAAAAAATCCGCACAAATGTAAATTGGAACCCGGAGATCGCCCTCTTCAACTAAAAAAGAGAAGACAAATTGGGCCAAAAATAATATCATTTAATTAAAATATCCATACCTTCCAGAAAAGGTAGAAAAATAGTCCCAAGCTAAGAAAAATCCGCAAAACATCTGTTGGAATTGGTAGATCGTCATCTTCGACGAAAAAATAAGAGAAGACAAAGTAGGCTATAAAAATCATATGATTTAATAAAAAGATCCGTATCTTTAATAAAATATAGAAAATAGCACCAAGCTCATAAAAATCCACAAAAATGTCCATTGGAATGGGAGATCATCATCTTCAACTGAAAATAAAGAGAAGACAAAATTAGGTCAAGAATCATATCATTTAATTAAAAATATACAAAATTATGGCTATAAAAATCAAATCATTTAATACGCAAAAATATTCGTTGGAACTGGAGCTCACCATCTTCAATTGAAGAATAAGAGAAGAAAAAAATTAGACTATAAAAATCATATCATTTAATATAAAGATTTTATCTTCCAGAATATGTTGAAAATAACCTAGAGCTCAGAAAAATCTGCAAAAAATTCCGTTGGAATCGAGAGATAGCCATCTTCAACTGAAAAATAAGAAAAGACAAACGTTGGCTATAAAAATCATATCATTTAACAAAAAGTTCTATATCTTCCATAAAATATAGAAAATAGCACCTAGCTCAAAAAATCGGCAAAAATGTTCCTTAGAACTGGGAGATTGCCATCTTCAGATGAAAAATAAGAGAAGCCAAAATTGGGCTATAAAAATCATATCATTTAGTATAATGATTCATATCTTACAGAAAATGTAGAAAGTATCCCGGAGCTCAGAAAAATCCACAAAAATATTAGTTGGACCCGGGAGATCGTCATCTTCATCAGGAAAATATAGAAGACAAAATTAGGCAAAAAATCATTTCATTTCGTAAAAAGATCCATATTTTTCAGAAAATATAGAAAAAACTCAAGCTAAGAAAAACAGACGCAAAAATGTCCATTGGAACAGCGAGATCGCCATTTTCAACTAAAAAATAAGAGAAGACAAACGTAGGCTAAGAAAATCATATAATTTATACAAATGTAGAAAATAGAACTGAACTTATAAAAGTCCGCAAAAATATCCGTTGGAACATGGAGATCGCCATCTTTAACTGAAAAATAAGAGAAGACAAAATTAGGCCAAAAATCTTATCGTTTAATAAAAAAATTCATATCTTCCAAAAAATTTAGAAAATAGTCCCAAAGTCAGAAGAATACGCAAAATGTTTATTTGACCAAGAGATCACTATCTTCAAGTGAAAAATAAAAGAAGACAAAATTATGCCAAAAAAATCAAATCATTTAATGAAAAGATTCGTATCTTACAGAAAATTTCGAAAATATCACGGAGGTCAGAAAAATATGCAAAAATATCCGTCGGAACCAGGCGATCACCATCTTCAACGAAAAATAAGAGAAGACAAATTAGGCCTAAAAATCATACCATTTAATGAAAAGATCTATAACTTCCCGAAATTGTAGTAAAATAGCACAGAGCTTAGAAAAGCCGTAAAAATATCCGTTGGAACTGGGAATCGCCATTTTCAACTAAAAAATAAGAGAAGACAAAATTAGGCTATAAAAACCATTTCATTTAATACAATAATCCATATCTTCCAGAAAATTTAGAAAATAACACAGCACTCAGAAAAATCTGCACAAATGTCCGTTGGAAATGGGAGATCACCATCTTCAACTAAAAAAGAGAAGACAAAATTAGGCCAAAAATTCATATCAATAAAAAGATTTATAATTTTTCGAAAATGTAGAAAATAGTCCTAAGCTCAGAAATATCAGCAAAAATGTCAGTTGGAAGCGGAAAATAGCCATCTACAAGTGAAAAATAAGAGAAAACAAAATTAGGCTACAAAAATCATACCATTTAATTAAAAGAGCTGTATCTTCAATAAAATGTAGAAAATAGTCCCAAGCTCAGAAAAATCCGTAAAATTGTCCGTTGGAACCGGGAGATCGCTATCTTCAATTGAAAAATAAGAGAAGACAAATTAGGCTATAAAAATCATATCATTTAATCTAAATATACATATCTTATAGAAAATGTAGAAAATGGCC